>OMNM01057908.1:4507-25968 GCA_900302745.1 Parablennius parvicornis | reverse complement strand
TTTCTACTTTTTTAGAATGGGTTTATGTAAGACAGTGCAATGTCTACAGAATGTATGAAAACATTAAAAATATTAGCCTATCGGGACTTGGTGGATAAGCAGTGTAAAAATTAGAATAAAAGACAATTTCAGCTCGAGCTGATTTTTATTCCCTCCCATTTGTTTATTGTGTGACTATTTCCTATTTTTTTTCATTAATTGCTTGACTTTAACATCTGTTCGACCATTTAAACTGATAAGTTACACTTCCTTTTCTATTAGAAAGACAATCGTGGTTCTCTTTTATACTTTCTCTCACTGTAAATTTACAACTAGTCTGAATATTCAATTGTTTTGAAATATTTGTTCTTTCCATCATTTAAAGTCTTTTTTACTATCTCACACACAGAAACACATATTTTGTTGCAATCGTGTACCAAACAAGATGTCAATACTATGTTATAAGAATTAGTCTTGTTGTTATTACAACTTCTTGCGAACGATAAAATAAAAGGTTTCAAGAGTTGGCTTACCTGCAGGTAACGGCTTGTCCTTATCCACATTGTTGTTGTCATAGCGAAACTCAAAGCCAAAGTGTTTGACTCTTCTGTGCTTCAGAGCTTTTTGAGCTAAAAGACATCAACAATTTAGCATAACGATCAAACGGGAAATCTTCCTTCTTCTTTGTGTTTCAGATCGTCTAAAAAAATTTTTAATACAGTAACAAATCATGTGTTGTTAGGTATTTCTACTCTCAAAACATAGCAACGAGAAAATATTTACATATCTTAAAGTCTTTGTTTAAAAAAAAAACCTAGAAAAAAATATATATTTATATTAAACTTATATATAGAAATACAAAAATATTCAACAATTTTGAGAATAATAATACAAAATAGCTTGAAATAAATATATGAAAATCATTTAAAATATAGTGCATTTTCAGTTTGGTTTAGTACATGGTTAAAAAAATCATTTGTATTATAATTTTTTGGGAAGCACAGATAATTTCACTGTGTTGTGCACTTTTAATAGTTGTTATAGTTTCATAACTTCTCTTTCGTTTGTTTCTTTCAAACATTTAAAGGGATGTTAGAGTCCTTACTTACTAATGAGCAGTTTAAGCTTCCCTGGAAAAAAAAACAAAAAAATAACAAACACCCTGACAAACTATCAAAGCATGCAATACTCTTACCGGTTACATCGTTATTAGTGGATGACCAGTCAATAGCAGCAAGAAGCAAAGATTCTTCCTCTGGAGACACAAAATCCTCCACCAAGACTAAACCGTCTGGCAAAGGGACAGACGGATCCTCTTCCTGAGTTACTGTGGAAGGATACATAAAACATATACGGCACTCTGCAGGTAGTTATCACAACGTTAACGGCTGCATATCTGTCGTCCTTCTTCAGGAATATCTTGTGAAAACTAATGTATCTCTTATTAAAGCGGTTTTAAAAGTGATTTATGTGTGCGTGTTGTTTGAGGCGAGTACCCGAGTTGATGTAGCTGAGATATAGCATGACACTGTTCTCCCCAGATTGCAGTTTGTGTCCATTAAGGTGGGCGTGAGCTTTCCGAGCGCTCTCTTCCGACCTAAAATCAGAAAAAGAATTTTTGAATCAAACTTCAGGATAATAAAAAGCTTCTTACAGTACTGAAACAATGGCCCTGTTGTGATACAGCATTGCCTTCTGACAAGCTTTACCTGAACGTGACAAATGCATAAGGCTTGTGAGGAGGCATGACCAGAGATTCCACCTCCCCCATCTCCTTCAGTACCGAAGAAAGCTCCTCTCGACTCACGCCATTCCCAAGGCCACCGTTAGCCACCACCAAACTCTGCACATGTGAAGGAAATGGGATGAAAAACAAATGAGCTTAACAGGAAAGTTAAACAAATATAACTCTCAACTTTTAAAAGTCAGACTCATCATCTGCTGGTGGAAAGCAAATCTTTCAAGTGGAGTATGTGCCCATGTTGCTCAATGGAGAGTGTCAGTCAGAAAAAAACAGAAGATTGTCTTACAACTGTGAAGCACCTCGACCACAGAGGAGGAGGAGGACCTCGTCCCTCTGGACGAGTTCTTGAAATGCTGCATTAATGGTGTGATGATCAGAAGTTGTGTAAATATGTGGCGCAGCTGTAGTCTTTGTAAATGTAAAACTTTGAGCGCATAGGCAATACAAGAGTATAAGAGATGGGGACGGCGTGATCATTAATGCAGTTTTAGTAAGTCAAATTTAAAAAAAATATGCTACTGTGGCACTACAATTCACCACAGGCAATCATGGGCTCAGACAGGCGGAGGTGGACTTTGGAGTTTTAATTCATATGGTTTAAGGATGTTTCTAGCACTCCTGGTACATTTCATCATAATACAAAAGGTACAGTGGTTTGCAAATGTATTCATACTAACTGAATTTTCCACATTTAGTCACATTGCAGCCACAAATGTAAATGTATTTCATTTGGATTTCATGTGATGGACCAACATTACGCACCACATAATCGATAAGTGGAAAGAAGATGATACATAGTTTTCAATTTTATCTGAAATGATGCTTAGCAAGATGAACCACTGTATTTTACGTTTTGACTATTTTGCTTTTGATTGAAACTGTACATTTCTGAAACAGTAAGTTTGGACGTCTATGTTCAGTATGTATCCTCATGTATAATTTTTGGGCAAACAACCTGTCAGTCACTACAGGGCAGAAACTTAGCCCTGATGGTCAGACGATATAATGAATATGATGTCATACAAATATAATTAAATGTCGTCTTTCCTAAATTGTGATTTACCTTTAGAGTGATATAGTGTCTGTTAACGACAGCTAGCTGACGGATATTTTCGGTTTATAAAGGCAGTTTTTCTCGTACCTTCGTGGGCTGTGAAGTCGTGCTGATCCCTTCATGCTTCAACAAAGTATGGCTGGCTTTAATTTGTTTTTTCAGGACTTTTTTCTCGTCTTTACTTTTTCTAGAGACTTTCACGTTGCTATCCACAACACAGTCCATGGTGCGCTGATTTATTTTATCCGGGTGAAACCACCATCGACGAAAAAAGGTTCCTGCTTGCAGAAGAAACAGTACCTGGTCCATTCTGCGCATCACTTTCTTTTCTTCTTCTTTCATTTATTGGCGGGTTGCAAACAGCCAATTTTCTTTTCTTTTTTCAGTTATCTTTTTCTTGAGAACAAGGTATGGAAAAAGAATTATTCAAAAAGTTAATATTTTTAGATTTTTCACAGAACATATTGCACATCACGTTCAAGCAGTTTAATATTCTAATTTCACACATCCTAGTTCAGTTTGCTTGTGCACGCCTTCTTTTTCAAAATCACCTCTATTTCTTGTGTAAAATAACAAAATCTTTTACAACCTGTTGGTAATATTAATTAATTAATTAATATTAATGTATCAATATGTATAACTTGTTTCAGTCAATAAAATTCCATAAAGGAGCAGAGAGAAGAAAAATATAATATTTCTTTCTATTCATTTAACTGTATTTTTCTTATTTTTTCATAAGTAATATAAATTGTAAGGGAGGCATTTACAACTAAATTTATTATTATTATTATGATAATAATAATAATAATAATAATAATAATAATAATAATAATATAGGAATTATTATTATTATTATTATTATTATTATTATTATTATTTAAAAAATAAAATTAGTGTTTAAAGCATGTGTATGTTTGTGTCTGTGTGTCAGTTTGTGTCATTGTCATTGAGCCATATCATAAAACACACAAATGGAGTTATTGTCTATGTTGCTTCATTACAGCCAGTGGTTACTGTATACCCTTGTTTGACAAGTCAAATGTTCTGCAGTTTAAGATAAAGAAAGGAGTTCCATTCAGCTTTGTTTATATTTATCTGTCCTACAATTTCTTTGAGGAGATTTAATGACATCTCCTGTGTCATGTAGGTAATATTATACCACCTGTGATAAATTACTCTTATATGTGATAGTATCAATGGCATCAAGGTAATATACTGCTTTCTATTGTTCTTTTATCTAGGTCAAGTGCCTCTACTATTGTCTGTTCTCATGTCCAGGCCTTATCGAGATCCAGGGTCTTTTCCTTTGGCTCCATTATTATACAAGCATTATGTCAACTCCAATGCCAAATAAATCCTGCATGCCTGTCTAATCTCCCTGCAAAAGACCAAATGTTGCATGGATCATCCTGCTGGCTAACCCGATACTAAAGGATAGAGATAGTCACTCCCATACTTTTATATGGTTTAAGTGTATGGGAGATTCTGTCCCTCAAGGGAATGTCTAAAATTTCTATTCTTTTCATTCATCAGTCATCAGACAGCTCACATGTTTTCACAACTTAAGAACAAGTAAAAACAAGTTTGTATTTGTCTAATGCAAAAGAACACATTCTGATCAGATGAAACCAATCAGTCACATTGTGACATGCAAATGTGATTTAGGATTGATGTATTCTGTCTGTCAACAAGATTTTTTGACATAATCTATTCCCTGGTCAGTGCTCTTTGTGTGATTATTGAAGCAAATTAGATCCTGCATATGAATTTCTCCACAGTCTGATTAATGACTTGATGACCCCTTCGGATATGCACGTGAACTCTTGCATGCAAGTGTGAGCGTTAAACACTTGTAAAGCATCGGTTTGTGAATCTGCACATTTCTATTCACTGGTGCGTTGTGTAATGAAGCCCTCACCTGTCTCCAGCCATCTAGATAATTACAGCGCTGGGCAGAGCCGCTGGCCATTGGGAACCCTCGGCCGTCTTAACAGTACGCTCAGTTTAGTTCACAAAACAACAGCTGGTCGTGAAGGAAAGCACATGATCTCCCTCTCAAACATGATAACCACACTATGTCCTGTCAATGCATTTTAAAAACTGTGTAATAAAATCTTCACTCATCTATTATTACCAGATGACACATCAGTAGGTCAGCAATGTTCATCTTCATAGAGGGAATATTCAGGTGCAGGATTAGAAAAAAAATAGACTTTTGTCCTTCACAACTTAAAAAATGGTTTTCCTTGAAGTTATAAAACCCTTGCAAGATGTTGCTAGACTAAAAGATGGAGAATGACATGACGTCTTTAAAGGATCTCTGCGGTGTCTTTTCATTTTAAACAGCACTCATTGGACAGGTCTTCAGTTTGCCAAATGGAAAACACAGAGAGACACATAACAACACACACATTCATATTGATTCCAATTCGTAATTTACAGTTAACACATAACCCCTTGATATACAGGCACATCTTCTCATCAAGGTAATGTCTTTGCAAACCAGTGTTATGCAATAGCAACGCAGGTGAACTCAGATGGGTGTTACGTCAAACCTCGGAGTTATTTGAACACAATATGAAATGTCTCCTTCACAAAAAATCACAATATGGTGATTTTGTGATAAATATTTCATACATTATTACATTTATGTATCATCTGCATTACAATGGAAGTTATTGGAGTGTTGTCTGATAATATTCCCGACAGGGAGCATGCATAACGTGAATCATATTGGTCCTAACACAGAACCCTGTGGAACACCATGTTTAATTTTAGTCTGAGCTGAAGAGTCATCATTAAATTCAATGAAGTGGAACCTGTCTGATGACCAAGGGTTGAATAATTTGTGCACTAATTGTGAATGTGAGATGGATGAAGAAGAAGAAATTCCGTTTTTCCAGTGTAATGGTGCATAGTGAGACACTCTGCTTTAACCAGTCCCAAAGGTACAGTGTGGAGCCACTCTTAGACACCTGGGGAGCATTTAGGATGTGTTTCAACTGTTAAACAACTTAGTTTTACTGTTCTGGTAATGTGCTGTTCCAACAGAAATCATCCTCCAGTAGTAGTACTGAGAGAAAAAACACTCAGGGTTTTCAATTACAACATCCCAGCTAATGATTCTAAAGATGTCATGAGTCTTGACCCTGCAGAACCTGAGTAGACAAACTCCTCTGCTCCTCTGACTTGTGGGGTTCCACAGGCGTCTATCACCAGGTTTTCTATTTTCTTCTCCTTATTCACTTACATATTTTAGGATCCATTTCAAGAAAGCACATTCTTAATTTCTGCTTTCATGCTGACAGTAGTCAGATAGATATGCCATTTAAAAAGAAAAATGCTCTCTGCATCACAACGCTTCTGTTATGTCACAATAACATCGAAGGCTGGGCAGCTTTAAACTTGTTCAATTTTAATGGGAAGAAAACTGAAGTCCTGGTGTTTGGTCCCAATGGCTCCTGCCAATAAACACACATTATCTTGGAGTCAGCTAATCTTCCCTCACGCGTCTCCAGTTGTTCAGAAAGGGGTTGCTGGTCTCTTAAAAGGAGCACACATAACGCCCATTCTAACCTCCCTCCACTGCACTTCAGAGTCCATTTTAAGATTATTCTGTTTGCCTTTAAATCTTTCAGAGTTTTTTACCTACAGTATATGTTCCTGTTTGATGCCTCAGATCAGAAGATCAGCTGCTATTGAAGGTATCGATGTCCAAGCAGACACTCAAAAGGGAGCGGAATGAAGGAAGTCTTCTCTGTAGTCATTCCAAAATTATGAAACAACTCACCACATTCGACAGGCTGCCTCATTCTCTGCCTTTGTAACAACTCTGAAAACACATTTCTACTTCTTGGGTATTAATCCAGCATGAGACTTTAGGTTTTTATCATAATTCATGAACAGCAATTTGATTTCATACTGTGGCTGTTTTAAAAGTGCTGTCGAAATCAAGTGGAGTAGAGCTGACGATCAGTCACCATGCTTGAGTGGGGGACACTCTTGTTGGTCTTAGTGATAGAGATTATTTCTGAAGATGTGAAAGGTAAAACCATAATTTCCACAAGTTCTCTGGCATCAATTCTGAGGCTTGGATTTCATTTTATGGCAGGGAACAGTGGCAGCAGCAGCTCTGGCAGCACAAAGTCCTTTTAGTAGCTCATGAGTGATCAGCGGGGCAATGAAAGATACGTGACGTGAGCAAAAGTCAACCTCGACATCAGATGTCTGTTTCCAGAGTCGGAAACAAACATTGACCGTCTAATTGACATCTCATTTCACTGCATGTTATGCTGCGTATGATTATATTTGTGACAAAAAAAAGTTCTTGAAATGTGAATCTTAGTAGGGAAACACACATTTCATAAATCAAAAAGTGAATGGCAACATTGTACCTGTGGAAATGTCAATCTGAAGTTGAAAACAGAGGCTTAATGGAATATTCCTCTTGTTGGTGCTCAAGGTCGGCTTAACCTCAACCACCAGCCAAGCTTGGAAAAAAAATAAAAGCAGTGTAATGATGAGAATCCCAGGTGTATGCCATCAATCTGTCAGGCTGGTAGCCATTGCCTCAACTTAATTTATCTGGCATGGCATTTTAATTGTGCAAGAACAAAACTAACGTACTGGTTTTGGTATTTATTGATTATTTATAAAATGGTCATGGACGTTGATGTGTCATTCAGAAACAACTTCTTGCAAGGATTTCCTCAATGTCATCATTTATGAGCCAAACTTTACTCGTGCAACAAAAGGTTTTGAAATACTACAAGGAATTCAATCAATTCTTTCTGTACATCTCCCGAATGAGCATTTTTGTGTCACTCACGGAGAAAGCACAAAAAAAAAACATAGTCTAACTGCAGCCAAGAAGCTTATATTGAAGGACTGGAAACAATATAGCTTCCTGAAAGCCATGCATCAAATCAAAAAGGATTGCATTGTTCAAATGGATGTTTTGTGAAGATGTGACAAACATATTTAATTTACTGGACAAAATATTGACTGTCAGCTTACTGTTTCAATGGCAAAAAAATTGGATTATATTTAAAAAAAAAAAAAGTTGAGTTGTGAGACTAAACTGAAGGAAGGAGGAAGTCTTTCTTATGTTTTCTCCATCAAATATTGTGTCTGATCATTTGAAGTTATTTAATTGGCTTTCAAAATTAATGTCCCCATTGAAAGTTAGAAGAACCTTCCAATTTCAGCTTTAATATTTATTTTCAAAATCCAATCCATTATGGATATATCTCTTCATAGAATCGCCATCAAGTGGAAAATTACAGTTGGACTGACTCCACATGAGCTTGGCATGAAATGAAAACAACTTAATGTGTTAAATACAATGTGTTTTTAAATGAAACTCGATATCACATTGTTCAATTTAGCGTCAAAAGAGGGCTGAAGCCAATTCAGCCCTGGACTACCGAAGTATCTTCAATAAAGTAAGCACAACAAAGAAATGATAGTTGACATATTTTCTGTTCAGGGTCATAGCCCACTGGGCATGTCACTAGTCTGTCACACGGGGGAGAACTTGCAAAGTTGACACAGAAAGGCCCAAGACTTAATTTGAAATGACAACCTTCTGGTTGTGAAGTTAGAGTGCTGACCACTGCACCACCATGCTTTTTGTTAAAACAAAATGCAATTCATAAATTGGTCATCAAATGACATTATACAATATAAATTATACAAATTATATAATAAAATTCTATTAGAAAAATTAAGACTTGAACGGGCTCCATGGTTTAGTCATGTCACAAAAATATGGAAGTTTATCTGTGCCATCAGTTTGGATTTGTACGGAGCCCCATAAGGGACATCGGAAGAAAAAAAAAAAAAAAGTCTTTCTTGTGCGCACGCAAAAGTTTCTCGTGCGCACATGAAAGGTTAATTTTAATTTTTTATTTTCATGTCCCTTTAGGGGCTCCGTAGATTTGAATTTCTAACTCTGAATTTTTTTTTTTACCATCAAAACCGGATTGAATTTTCTCCTGTGCTGCTCAACTGCACATGTGTACAACAGACCTCTGTGTTCACCCAAAAAGCATAATTCCAGTTTACTGAAATGAACCTAGTTTTAAACCTCTTTAAGTAAAAATGACTACATCCTCACAATTCATGAGTTAAATGAGCAGGACAGTGAGAAATAAGTAAAGTTCATGAATGTAATTTAAGTAAGTACAGGTATTACCTGTTAGAGTGCAGAGTGCTGACCGGGCTGCTCAAATCCCTGTTTTCTTTTCTCGGTTTTTCATTTCCCTTCTTCAAACTGAAGGGATGACCGACAGTAGCGTGTAGGACGTCCTTCACTTTGATGTTGTTTTGATAAGACTCAATAATCTCTCGCTCTCTCTTGATTCTGTCCCACGCAGTCATTGTTGGTTGTTGCTCGGTACTCTCCATGTCCCGTGTCGCTTTTTGTCTCGTACCACTGATACACACCGGTACATTGTGTATGTGTGTGCGCACTTTGTTAGAGGTGTGCATGAGCGTGTGCGAAATACACAAACTGATGACAGCTGTTGTTATACCTTCATTTCAAACAGTGACACACGCACTCACACTGATAACAAAAGTTTTATTGGAATGCTTCCTTTCAGTATGTGTGGCAGTGCTATAAAAGAACTAATTTTGAATGTCAGTACATCACAGTGTAAGAATCTTGTTCAAATAACATCTGTGGGAAGACAACTGTGTGTATCAGCCTGAGTACTCAAATCCAAGTACTCATACACTACTCATTTTGGAAAAAAGTGGTATGGGTGCATCCTTTATTTAAAATGCCTTTATAGAAGGGAAAAGCCATGGTCTTCTACCTATAGAGACTTCTAGAGTTTTGCAAACGGTGCTTAATTTATCGTGTTTATTACATAATTGTAGTATTATTCAAGCTCAGTGCAGTCATTTCTCTGTGCATCTCAAAAAATCTGAATACTATGAAAATTTTTGTCCCCCATAATTGACTTCTTATTGTAAAACTTAGATATTTTAAATGTATTACATAGAAACAGCAAATTTTGGGTTTTTGTTTGTTTGATTATTCTGTATAACACGAAGTGATAGCTCATAGAAATCAAAAATACACTTTCTCAAATATATTACATTTCACAACATCAGGCTTTTTCCCTGCTTTTGTGTTTGCTTGTTTTTAAATAGAGGCCAATAGATATCACAATTTCATGGGAAAAAAATGGTTCAGTTTTAGAATGATTTATAAAAAATAATCTTCAAATAAAGACCAGCAGTATAGACCAGAAATAAATGTCATAGAAACATCTGTTTTCATGAAGAGTTTTATTTTGAGTCGACTCTGTTTTTGTGAAAGGTGCGCAGTGCGACGTCTCAGCTGAACGGATCACAGAGCGCCATCATCAACGCGTCCCACAGCATCCGATTAATCCTGGACGACCTGAAGGCTGTGTCCGAGAAGATTGATATCATCACCAGCTGTCAGATCCTGCCTAATATTAACATTGATACCCCAAATTATTACACTGCCGCTCACGTACCTCAAACTAATTAGTCTGTCTATAGATATTAAAGACTGCCACTGATATAGTGAGCATTGCTTATTATTATTATTAATGTTATTTCTATTTTTAAAAGAAATAGCTCTGCCTATAATCAAGCACAAATATTTCACAGTACACTCAGTTTTTTAAGCTTTCTGAGAATCCAACTTCCTCAGATTTCACCTCATATTTTGCCTTGTCAGGGTTTTATACACACGTTCATTCGATAAAATGACAATATCATTAGAGTTCAGTACATGTGTCATAATACATTCAAAATATCTTACAGTAATTACATATTGGGGTAAAATAACTTTTCTAATGTTATGTTTATTTTATGATGCACCCTTAGCTTAATAGTTGCTGATTTTTTTTTAAATCCAACTTGTTCTTATTGATATAAATTAACTTTGTTCCATTGATGTATATTTTGACTAACTTGTGTTAATATTTTTTGTAAAATATGGGGTTCTCGTTTGCTTGTGCTGTGTTTTTCTCTGTTGTGAGACTGAGAGTTTGTCTTGTGTTGTTTTGAGAGTCTCAACATTGCAAAATAAATGAATTTTTATCTAAATCTGAAATCTTTGAAACATGTTTGGGCTCAAATTATAATTTTCTTGTATATATTGGAAGTTAGGATTATGCCTTCAGAAATGTAATGATGTCATGGAACCATGATGCTCTGTTCAGTCACAAAATAAATAAAAGAAGGCAGAGAAGTCCTGACTAGGATTAGGATTCCTAATGTCACTTTTATTGAATTCATGCTATTAATCAAAGCATTGCTGTACAAAAATTCAAACAGTCGTGTAGGAATTACTCAAGACATTTGGTCTGAAAGGTAAAAATATACAAGGAAACTGCACTGTGTAACTGAAATAATGATATTGTTCTCCATAACAGGAAAGTTCTTAAGGCTGAGGAGCCATTCAAAACCCTAACAAAACAGTAAATCCAGTGTTGATTCCACTTTTATTACTGTACGGAATAAGCTCAACTTTGAGGTAATTTCGTCAGTTTCAAACTCCACTGCAAAGGTCAGTCGAATGCCAGTAAATTATTGCATGAAATATCAGTCACATCAACAGCTTCAGAGATGTGAGGTATTATAATCCACTGTGAATGTGTCAGACCGGGGGGGTAGATGTACACCGACACCACGACCAGCAGGTTGAGAGCTGTGCCCACAATACCCACAATGCCCAGCAAGTGGTCAGGGTCCATATCGCATCTTGCTGATTCAGAAAGTGTCCTTACAGGATTCTCAGCCGAGAAAGGAGGAATGTACATACAGTGTCTTTGTTTCTTTCATGCGAAGCAGCAGGCATGAAGTTACTGTTACTGACGTATTTCAGCCACCTGATGGCGCTATAGGTTCATATACTTTGATGAATTCAGCCAACATTCATTTTTTTTCTGTCCCCTCTTAATATATACTATTCTGAAAGCACTGTAATCTGAAGGAAATAAAAATATCTAATATGTATGTATATTATGTATATTAGATGTATGTAATATCCTGTATGTTGGAAAACGTAAAGAGAAGAAAAATGATTTATAATTTACACGTGTTTAATTTGCATCCATGACTTGGTGCTTGATAAAACCATGCACAGAACTCAATTTTAGGTATATATTAAATATTACTCACCTAAATATAATCAAATTTGATGTATCAATATGATACTTAGCTCGAGTTCTATTCTATTTTATTCTATTCTATTTTGTTCTATTCTATTCTATAGTCTGTGTATTGTGGTTAGACTTGATTTAAAAGGAAATTACACAATAAAAAAAAAAAAAAAATGCCTTTTTACACCAATCACTTGTAGCTGGGTGCATGCTTTTCAACATCCATGGGGAGAATTAACGTAACTTAACATAACTAACATGGTGATTAATCGGATAAAATAATAGTGATATTCAGCTGTTGTCAGTTCAGTTAAACGTGTATCAGAACACAAGTGTTATGTGTGATCATTGCCTAGTGTCCTAAATAATAAAAGTTTTACTTTAAGCCATTTTACGTAAAGAGTCATAATGAGAGGTGGTTTTTCATTTTACAGCTGTGATTTGAATATGGATGCTGCTTTGCTCATGCACAAGAATGTGAATGTAATATAAGGTAATGCATTATGTCAGACAGAAATGTATTTAATATCATGTATTTACAAAGTAATATTTAGGTCAGTTGTTGCCAATTTGTTCTGTAGTTAATTCCATCTGATTTATTACTGTTTTTATCGATGTTTATGTGTATGTTCCACAAAACTAGTTATATCTAATGGTAATTTGCATGTAGATAATGTTAGAACAAAATGTATAAAAACTGATTTTAAAAAAAGGATACATTTATACAATGTGATTCTATTCTGATCTATTTAGTGAATAATACACAGTGCGTATCTTAAGACCAACAGTATAATGCAATATATTAGTAAACTTAAATTAAAGTGATTTAACAAAACAGCATAAAACACAAAATGTTAAGTGTTCTATTTTGAATCTATCATATAAAGATTAATGCAAATTTGTTAGAACATATCCAAAGCTATATTTATATAATAGAACATGTGCATTATGTCTGATATACAGTAAATAGAGATAATTGAATGTACAGTAACATTTATTTGTTTGGTTCTATTCAATTCATTTCTACTTCTGCATGTATGTCACTGTAGGTATAAATAACAACACAGGGTATATATGTTCTTCATACCTTACTCCCACTATTTTAAAAAGAGTGTATGGGGAACCTGTTGTATCACTTGCACCTTGGTGCAGCTCTTTGTACATTTGTGAGCCACATATATTTTAGTAAATTAAACAGGGCCATTCAGTGTGATATATGAATTAGATTCATGTCCTTATGATGTTATTTACAGTTGCAGATTTTTTTCTCTCTGTCTCCCTCTTGCCTTATTTTGCTCTGAAGTGATGTTTCCTCCTAAAAAAAAAAGAAAGGGCTTCTGTTAGATTTTTATATACCTACCTCTCTGACATGTTTCTATCCTCTGACATCCCTCAGTTCCAGAGTGAGCTCCATGTGCCTCTTTCCAACTTCACCAAACACAGAGCGGCAAACGCCACTTCAGCCTTATTTCAGTCCGGACGCCGACTGCACAGATCCAAATATTCTCAAGGAAGACGGCAGGGCTGAGTGTAAAGCTGCTAGCTCTCAGAGTTTAAGTCTCCAGTGTCCTCTTTTCTCAGGGCACAGAGACCCACAGGTCTGTCATGAATAAGAGAGTGAAAAGATGCTTCTGTTTGGTTCTGTTGTGTATCTCAAGGCGCAAACTGACACAGAAGGCCAAAAAAGCTGCCGAGCTGCTCCGCCACTCACTCTGTGCATGGATGTGTGTGTGTGTGTGTGTGTGTGTGTGCCCGCATGTGGGTACTTGTTGTGTTTAGACAGGAATAGGACTATTTTAGATCCTTACATTTTTATGTTGGTATTTTTGTCAGTGTCGTTCAGATGAACTCATCTCGACCCGAGTCAACTCGAGTCAGTTCAATTTGAAGTATATAACGCCAACATCATTTCAAAGCACTTCACGGAGAGAAACATAACCGTTCCACATGAGCAAACATAAGCGACTGTGGAGAGGAAAAACTCCCTTTTAAGATGAAGAAACCTGCAGAACCAGACTCAGTGGTAGAGATTTTCTGCTGTTCCAGTTGGGGTTAAGGGATAGGAGAGGACAGACAGAGAGCAAAAAGAAATGCAGAGATTGTTTAAAGAAGGCAAACCTTCAATGTCAGAGTCATTTTGGACACCCTGATAAACCCAGAATCACAATATCCCAGTGGAGAAGTACCAAACACATGGATGAATTTTTCAGAATTACTTATCATGTTCATGGTTTTAGAGACATTCTGCAGGTGAAAAAAAGGCAACACTGCAGACCTGTCAAAATCCCAGAGTCATTAACATGAACAAAGTGGAACCTGTCTGATCAACATGGTTGAAACCAGCTTAGTGCTGTACCTTTAATCCTGATGTGTTCTAGTCTCTGTTGTAGTTATGATCAATAGTATCGAATGCAGCACTGAGATTTAAGAGGACCAGAACAGAGAGCCCTCCTTTGTCTGGTTCCATTAGAAGATCACTGGTAACTTTGACCAGAGCGACCAGTCTGAATTTTGCATTATAGCAAAAAAACGTGGGAGAAAATTAACTTCACAGAGGGTGAAAACAGCTTTTTCTGCTTTTTTCACAAATCTATTATCTCAATCTCCATTGGGCGTTTCTGTGTGTGTGATGTGTGTGTCGGTGTGTGTGTGTGTGTGTGTGTGTGTGTTCATCCATTAGTCCCAGCTGTGCTGACTGAGCTCCAGGCTTCGAGAGCTTCATGAGTGATGACTAATTTGGAATGAGGGCAAATACTAAAAACTCTACAGAGACTGCAACATCAAAGGAATCACCAACCATGAAAACAACACCATTCAAAATGTGATGCTGACAGTTAATAACTGTGTGTTATCCACTATTAGACATTTACTTCAATGTCATTAAAATAAAGAAAGAAATGTTATGTGACCAGTTATATGGGACCAGTGCTGGGGAAGTTATCACTGTTACTGCAGATGTTTACCTCTTCAAAAAGCAGTGGAAGTTACTTTACCAGTTAGTTTAGTTAAATAAGTAAAAAATAGTGCTGGTTATTTCAGAAAGGGACTAAAAACATTCCTGTTTTGCAGCTCATATTGACTTTAATTTCTGTCTTTTAGGTGTTTTTATTGATTTTACTGCTGTTTCTTAGATGTTTTAAATTGATGGTTTTGGCCTACATTGTTGTTTTTTGCACTTTCAGATTCACGAATGTGAAATGCAATACAAATAAAATGCTTTATTATAATTATTACTACTACTACTTGGAACATGAATTCACTCACTTTGGATTGTACTGGCAAGTCTGATAAGTTCATAAGTCTGATAAGTATGATTTCAGCAGCTGTGCTAAAACACGTATTATTAATAGAAATAGACGAGAATAAGAAGTTAGAAAACATTTAAGATAAACTATCAACAGCTCTCTTAAAGGAAGTAATATATCTTTGGAATTAACGTTGGCTAGTTAGTAAGTAACAGCTGCCTCAGGGTTTAGATTAAAGAGAGATAGCAAATGACTGTTTTCATGCTGACAAAAGAAACAGCTAACAGACTCAAACGTAGATATGTTACAAAATACATTATTTCATAACACATTGCGTGTGACTCCTGTGGTGATGTTAATTATTTCAACTTTAAAACGTGAAAACAAAACATTACATTTCTGATGCGTCATAGTTTGATGAATGAAATCAGGTAGGAAAATAAAAATAAGAATGCAGTTACAGAACCAGGTATCAATCCAGCCGTCTTCTGAAAACAAAGTGATGAGCTGTTATTATTATTGTGAAGGTAACAAAAATATCATCCTCACTGCCAGAGGGCTGAATTGTGACAGAGCACATTTTAGATTTATGAGAAATATGGCAACTCATTTCAAGAATATGAATTTTAATCAGTATGCATGTCTCTAACCTTGAAATAAACTCAGTAGTAAAATAATTTGAGTTGCTTAAAGGCTCTTTAATGCAGCTTGTGTCTTTTTCATTATAAAGCTCATTTTAGAGGGTAAATGCTTCCAAGGATGGAGTTTTATGGTGATATATCCTAGTTTTGATCAATAAGGTTTTCTGCATAATTTTTCGTTTGTCTCCGTATTTTATCAGCCAAATGTGATATATGGACACTCTTACAGTTTGTTTGTTATTCTTATGTTTAGCTACAATTTATCAGAAATTCAAACATTATGTCTCTTATAGTATGACATCAATGCTCTGGTAGTTTTCAAAGTGTGGGAACCCCAGCTTCACTATTCATTATGATAGAAGAATTAGATTAATTAATCTATTAAAACATATATTATTAAAAGTGTAATAGAAGGATTTAAAAGTATCAAATGAGTCTATTTAGAAATACTAAGTGGATACTAAAAAAAGAAGTTAAAAGCAACAAATAAGGACTAAAATATTTCTGCTTTTTATTGCCTGTGGATCTTTGAAGCAGCCTTAGAAAGACCAACTTCCAAGTCCAAAAAAAAAAAAATGACATGAGAGGGTGAGATGGGCTTGAAGGATGCAATGTGAGTCAAGTTGTTTTTGGGAGGGTTACCCTTTAAAAAAAACCCAACATTGAAATAAAAGCCGAAAAATAAGCATTACGATGTGCAATCAACCTCAACACAAATAGTATAAAACGTTTTTAAGTTTGATAAATCAACACGTCAGACTTACGACAAGGTGCTACTAAAGAAATTAAACATGAGCTTAAAAAAACAAATAGATAGAAAACCCTATGTGACTCAGAGTGTAATTTCCTTCAAGGTTGGGTGAACTTCCGAGGGAATTGTTACACTCAACAGGCAAGTAGGACATTATATTACTGTTTACATAAAACATCTTTTCCTGTTTCAGTGACAGTGGCTCGAGGCTCACAGTCAAGGATGGGGGTTCATGCTTGAGCTGGCAAACTAACTAAAGACTAAAATAGAAACACTGCAAACAATGAAGCGAGGCGGCGAAGGGGGAGCATAAATGTTGGGAAGGGTCAGACGGAAGAGAGGGGGAGGAAAGAAGCACTTGATTATTAAATTATACCTGGCTTTACTGTACATTTGAGGGGAAATCAGATCTGCAGGAGACCATAGGCTGGTGTGCGTGCGCGACTATCTTTGTTACCGTGTGGATGCGTGCGTGCGTGCGTGCGTGTTCAGAGGGCAGCGCCCACATTAGCTAGGTCATTGACCGTCTCATGGGGCGCCTGAGGACACAGTGTTAGTTTATACGGCTGGCTGAACATGGCTGCACACAACGGCGCAGGTCTGCCAAAGTAACTACTTAGGAAGAAAAAACAGGGCCCTGCTCTGTGGGTTATAACCCTGTTTTCTGACTGCTAGTGCGTTCAAGACAACACGGGATTAGGACGCCGAACACAGACAAACCACAAGCATAAAAAAAAAAAAAAGGAGGGAAAAAAAAAAAAAAAAAAAACAGGAGCCAAAGGGAACAACAACACCAAGCAGTCAAGTTGAATATGCTTGATAAAAAGTAAATACACAAATGGGACTGGGTTTGACTTTAATTTAGTTATTCCAACTCATTTCAAACATCTTCCTTAATAGAGAAAAACTGAATGTGCAGAAGCTACAATGGCCACAGATTTGTATTTTATTTGTTTTTATATTCATTTAATTTTCATTTTTTTTAATTTATATTTGTTTTTATTCTTATTTTTCTGGCTTCACCGACTTACTTTAATGCTCCCCAGATTGTTTCTGAAGCTCCACCAGAGCAGGAACTCCGCTGAAGAATGGAAATCCATCCGGCACCAACTTAAGGTCACAGAGCCAATCCTGGCTGACATTGGGTAAAGGGGCAAAGGACTCCCAGTCCATCACAGAGAGGCAGACAATTATACACACACACACACACACTCACCTGGGGGCAATCTGGTGTTACCAATTAACCCTGACCTCAGGGTGTGTAAAGTGTGGGAGGGTGAGTCTCACAGTGCTCCACAACTCTCAGCCTGCACAGAGTTTTTCTCTCACTAAACACGTAATGAGATGTTATTGTTGATGACTGCTGTGATCCATAAGAGCAGAATCCTTCTATACATTTAATTTGATGTCTTCGGATGTGGCCAGCTGCTGCCACACAACTGTTGCACTTATGTATTCGTAATATTTATAATGCTCAAGTTAAATTTAAATTAGTTTTCATTAAAGAGCAAATCCGGCTCTAAAAAGTGTTATTTTTTGTGAAAATATTTACCGTAATTTCCGAACTATTAGCCGTGACTTTTTTCAAACACTCTGAATCCTGCGCCTTATACGACGGTGCTGTCAATATACAGATTTTTACGGGTTATCAGGCTTCATGACGCCAGACTTTACTTCCGCATGTAGATACATGCTGTTTTTAGCGCCTCTGCTTCTCCAAAACCTGCCCTGAAAGTAATATTTCTGTCTGTGTCTCTGTCTCTCTGTCTCTCTGTCAGCGGGCTTCTCGGGCAGACGGAGGACGTGCACAACACAGCGTTGTGTGCAGGAATTTCCAGTGCTATGAAAGACAGATTTGCGGGAATTGATGAAAATATGAGCAATCCCCGTGTTCCCGCAGTGAAATTCCTGCGGTTACAATGTGGTGCGTCTAATAGTCTGGAAATTACGGTAATTGTTTCACCATTCATATCCCTTACACCCACATTTTTCCTGCTGCTGTCAACACTATGGTGCTGGGATATAGACAGCCTATAAATATGAAGATAATACAAATGGGAAAACATATATATTATATATTCATACCTTCAAAACAATGGTCATTTAAATAATTACAATCACAACAAATATATCATCTATCCAGAAGCCTATTCGTATGATGTTCTACCAGGAACCATCTGAGTCCACATTTTATTGTTATTGAACATCTGAAACCCCCTTTTCAGCTCTAAAATGTGTGTCATAAAGTATTTGAGCTGAATGAGAAGTGGATAATAAAATTGTCCCAAAGCTCAATGTCAAAGATCCAAAGTGTTATATTTAGGCAGAAGGCTGAAATCTGACAATATAATCTTTAAAAGTAGAATTTTTTAACTGTGCATTATATATGTTTAATCACACAATTGAAGAACATTAAAAAAAAAAAAAAACATGTTTCAATGAAAGATTTCAAGCATTGAATCAAACTTTTTCCTCATAAGTTCCATCTGAAACTGAAAAAAAAAAAAGTTTTTTTCATTGACATTATTTCTTGGCCAGCAGCAGCTACTCCCTATATATCATAATGTTGAACTACGAGTTAACTAATAAATACATTTGCTATTTTGTTTCTAATTACGTTATCTGCATACATGATCCTGTCTGATGTAATTTACAGCCAAATTGCAGTAAGTTCTCTAAAAATCCTGTCAACGTTATGCATCATGAACAAAATAAAAATGAGTATTTTGGAAATAATCCAGACCCACTTTGCTTTTTCTTGGTATCATGGATGAACTGAGCAGTGGTCAGATGTTCGTAGTGTCTCTCCTCTTTTTTTTTCCAAAGCGTTGTTATTCTCCCAATATATTGAAAAAAATCTTAAAATGGACAATATAATCAGTCTCAGATGTTCAAACAGAATCCCATGCTTTGTATGTGTGTGTGTGTGTGTGTGTGTGTGTGTGTGTGTGCGTGCGTGTGTGTGTGTGTGTGTGTGTACATCGAGGAGGTCACTGGGTGTCCTTTAGTAAAGCAGATGGCAGAATTGAGCCGCTGGGCTCTTTCCTCTCGTTGGTCCATTTCGAAAAGACTTTCAATTGTGAAACTGGTCTCAACGTGGAGCTTTAACTGCATTTACAAACAGATTGAACTCAGCTGCAGTGTCCTTGCAAACAGATTGAATTTTAACTTAATTTAAATATTGAATAAAGAATACTGTGTTTGTTTCAGTCTCTTCAGGCTTCAGCCTTTTTACAGTCGGGAACAACAACATGATGTTCTCATCATCTCCTAGTTGCAAACTTAACATGGTTCACTATCGGCACAAACAAATGTCTTTCATTTATTTGCAATAGCTTATTAGTTTTGGTTTTGATTCACTCTTTAAGGGACCAGATTGGAGGATATTCAGTTCAGCCACCTCCTGCCACTGCTCTTTAGTGTTAGACTATAAGAAAATGTCCTCACAATGATTTTCATAAGAAGAGGACATGCTCCATTTGTACATCGCCATCCCTGTTTTTTTTTTTTTTTTCAAGTATAGTTACATTAAATTTAATGATATACATATTAGATTTAAGATTTTCCAATTCAGTTTCAACATGTTGTGAAAAATGGTAGAAAACATGGGCTGCTCTAAACAAACATTCTACATGAACATTTTCATGAATGATCTTAATGAATGTATGAATATAACCTTTGTAGCATCAGTGAATTTAGAACAATTTATAAATGTCTCAAACATTCTTAACTATTAAGCTCTGAACCAGAACTAAATGATGTAGACATTATTAATAACATTTGTTTTTCATTTATGTACCTTTTACAAACAGTGTTTGTTTTAAAAAAAAACAAAAAAAAAAACCCTGTATTCACCCAAACGAGTGCCTGATCATCACTGTTGATTTTACTAACTGACTTAGTGTTTTGTTTGCTTTTCTATTTGTTTTGATAATATAAAAATATTCCAATACTTTCGGACTGTATTCAAATGTGTAATCGCTCAGCTGCCTGACAGAAAATGTCGGCCTGTGCTTTGGTGCTCTCTTAAAAAGGATTTAGCTCAGCGAACTCCACTGCAAAGTTATTAGACGTGACCGAAAGTAAGCGTGCAAGTCACATCGACCTCAGCGTGCTGACGTTCTGAACTCCTGACGTGCGCTGAAAGATGGCGTCAAATTAAACTCACGAGGAGAGACGCAAGCCGTGAGGGCGTGGACATTGAGTTTTCTTCCCTTTGCGAGGATCTGTTTGAGTCGAGGATTCACAGAAAGCAGGTATTTTCCTTTTATTTAGAAGCCTTTAAAATCCAAAGTAGTTACATCTGATTCAGAATCCAGTCAGGACATAAAACAATCAGATCAGGATGATTGATAACAGGCCAAAGCAAGAAGATAATAAAGTGTGCATGTGTCTGTGAGAGATACAAATCACGTGCAAATTATACATCACAGTTACTAGAAACCTTCAGATCAGTGGCTTTAAAAGTGTGAGTACGAGGAGATTTGTTCCTTTGAATTATTGAGAATAAATCATGCTGAAAATGAAACAAGTTAATGAAATAGTTTATTAAACTGCACATTTGTAGATCACGATTCGTTTTAAGTGCGATGGGAGATTAATTAAAATATTGATTGCCAGACTATATATATATATATATATATATATATATATATACAAATCATTACCAGATATTTTAAATTAAATGCATCCTACTAACGTAAGAACAGTTAGCTTGCCTGTGGATGTGCACCTGAAACAAATAAGTCTTATAATGTCAAAATACAACAAATGTCGTTACTACTTGCATTTGAGAGTATTTATGGGCATAATGTGGTTCCCGCTCTGTGAAGAGGTTCTTTCATCTGCTCATACTTTGTAAACCACTGAATTAGATTGATCACATTTTAACCAACAAA
>OMNM01057252.1:3111-21477 GCA_900302745.1 Parablennius parvicornis | reverse complement strand
TGTGGTGACACATGAGGCCGGGGACCAACTCTGAGTAACCCACCAGTCACTAGAGGGACGGAGGGAAGGGTGGGGGGAGCTGAGGAGGCGGAGTGGGCCACAGGAGGGTGGAAATATGAAGGAACAGGCAAAGGCTAACTGCGACTGACATGGGCTACCATTCAGAAGCAGCAGCGAGCAGGCAGAAACGGCACAAACACAAACACATGGCGAACGTTTCCTTTTGAATGTGTGAGGGAGATCAGAACACACGATACAGGTGTAAATCACCTTTAAGATGGTATTTCCTTCATTTGAATGTCCATCCTGTCCCATTAGTTATCCTATAAAGGCCATAACAGTCAGTTTGAAGAACTGGTCAGTTTAATAAAGTGTGACAACTTCCTCTAACAGTGCATGAACATCGATTTGAGGCTATGTGGTGATACTAAGGTGGGAAGGAGCGTGTGCGATTATCTGCGTCTCTGTCCAGGATGTACTCTGCCTCTGCGATACCTTATTTATTTTGATTAGTACTGATTTGGTTGCCACTTGCACATATACAGTGTGTAACTGAAATAAAGGAGGAAAAAGAAAGTAATAAATAGACGACAGATGTTGAGACGAACTTGATACCTGATGGGGTTGGATGCGCTGGACGCTGCAGGTGAAGTCAAAGTACAAGTGGAACTTGTCAATGTCCTTGTTTTTGTTTTGTTCGGGTCCCAGTTTTCGGTGGCCCTGGGCAGTTTTATCATCTGCTTTCTCCTTTAAAGCCGATTTAGACACGGACGAATGGATGGTCACAGAGCTGTTCTCACATCTGACACAGAAAGAAGAAAATAGAAAAAAAAGATATGAAAGACCATCTCTCAGAACAAACCAGAAGAATAGAAAGGTCTTCTCAAATATGGGAATAGAAAGCGAGCGTGCGTAGAGATTTGCTTCAGGTCTTCTCACAATGTCTTTACGTAGGTGAGCGTCTCCGGGTCTTTGGCGATCATGTCAGCCAGTATGTGCTCCACACCTGTGGCCACTTCGTCCACTGTGGACAAGCCTTCCTCCCACAAACACACAGACATGCCATAATCAGAAAAGAAATCGCTTAGAGCTCCGGAAATCTTTTGGCACACATACATTCTTCTTAATACACCATAACCATTTAAATATGACACCTTTTAATAAATTCTCTTCTTTTCAGATAACAAGCTAAACAATGTCCCAGTATGAAAGATTCCTGTTAACTAGT
Source organism: Parablennius parvicornis (assembly GCA_900302745.1). NCBI lineage: Eukaryota > Metazoa > Chordata > Actinopteri > Blenniiformes > Blenniidae > Parablennius > Parablennius parvicornis. The sequence goes on along the minus strand of OMNM01057252.1, from coordinate 20,249 downwards.
TGTTTTCAAAAGGTGTGTCGGTTTACGCTGAGGGACACTAGAGGGGCTGTGGTCTTGGGAATGTCTTTTCCCAGCAAGACTATATTTTCTTTTAATCCTTGAAAATAACTTATCATAGACTCTTGATAAAAAAAAAAAAAAATAAATACATTTTTGAAATACTTCTTAATTAAACACACATTTTAAGAATGATGTGAATACAGAGTGGAATACAACGATAGAATAAGTGTCAGGTTCTGCAATAAAACTCAGTGGAACTGCAGAATATGTCTAAAAACAAAACCCACAGTTATTTAATATTTAGAAGCATCTCACTGGCAGAACAGAGAAATGTGCATTTTGTTGCCTTTAGAATAGTATTATAATGTGAAGTGCATAGCCAGTGAGCTTGGAGAATATTCTTCTTCCCACGCTTTGAAGAGCTCAGCACTGAACTTAAAAAGTCTGACCGAGTATTGGAGTAGAAAAATCTAAATGGTTCTTGACAAAGTTAAATATTTAATCTCCTCTATTTCCTTTTGTTTAATCTCATTGTGTGGACGCACAGGTGTCAGTCTTTTACCTTCGGTACCAGGTTTTACCCAGGTGCCTAAATCCAGAGTCTGTGGTGACTCCATCAGTGCTGCGGCAGCCGCTGCAAGACCGAGGGCTTTGGCTTTGCGAGCTTTCGTCAGATTGCTGCCTTTCTTATAGGGAGTGTACTGCAGGCAAAAACACAAGAATTCCACAAAGACTGCAGGTAAGAAGATATATTAAAGGGCACTTTCAGGAATTTAGAGATGTGTTTAGCGATATAGATCAACCTGGAAAAGAATTATACTTTAGAATAAAAGTGTGATTCTGACCACATGATCCAGTTCGTCAGCAGATCTGCAGCTCCTCAGATCTTGTTCTAAGTCAGTTGTTAAAACTCCATCTTTCTTCAGGGTCTGAATTATAGACTGGGTCTTCTTAGCAAGAGAGCTGAAGCAACACAAGCACACGACATCAATGTACACAAAATAGAAAAAGAGTTGAAACACTGCAGCAGAAAACAAGTCTCAAAGCTTGATCAATACCACCATCTAGTGGCCAAATGGAGTACTCTTGGTGGAAATAGATTTGATGTACGCACTTTAAAGATTGGAATGTTATTGAAATTGAATGTCAATTGTTTTGTCAGTCATTCAAATATATTCAAAAGAATTTAATTAAGAAAGTTTCAATAAGTATTTGAGAATAATTTTAAAATCAAACCCACTGATTAAAAAGAAAGCTAATTGGAAGATACCTAATCTCACAAATAATTTTTGTATTCTGAGATTCTTCATTTCTAATTTTCTTGATTCATAAAATAGAAATATAAAAGAAAAAGCAAGTGAAGGCACGAAAGGTTTCACTTCATGTGTAATCACTCAGTATGTGGAAGCCTGTCCAGCCAACCAGTAACTGCCAGTAATGTCATCATTTTGAATGTAATAAAGCCAATAATGTAATTACTGGCATATAATAAAATCTTCATCCACAAACAGAATACAAATGTTGCAGTTTCCTACCATAACTCCTCATATACCAACTGAACGTCTCGCACAGCATCAGCGTCCATGTGGTTGATCATCTCTTTACGGTATCGCACCATGAACGGCACCGTGTTCTCCTCTCGAAGCAACATAACGATGTTGACGCACACCCATCGCTCCACACATGTCAGGCTGGACATCACCTGATGGAAACAAACATATTAGGCAATGAAGACACAACCATGCAAACACGGGCTGGTCGCTCGGATCTTCCACTGAGAAAATATCTTGAGTTTATTTTGAAGCTTTTTAAAGAAGCAATCATCCATTCAATCACCTTCTATCCCTGATTTATCCAATTCAAAGGTTGTGTACATAAAGGAAAGACCACATTCTGTCTGGACATGTGTTGTTACTGGGAGGCACGTTTGATAACCACTGTTCCACCAAGCAGCTACAGAGGAAATTAAATGAGTGTAAAAACAAGAGTTTGCTCAGCAGCTAAAAGTGGCCATTTCAAAGACTGCTTACAACTGTTTCCACTGTTCATTCAGCTTCTTAAGGGCCTTTTTGTCTTTTTTTCAGGCTGACAACTATATCCTGTCATCATCATACAATAAAACTAAAAGTTTGACTTAAAAAAAAAAAAACCTCGATCAGGTCCCAGTTCATGTTGAGCTCATTCCTCAGACACTGAGGCTGGGATGAGGATAAAGCACTCGGTTGTCCCTGACAGTCACTGCTGGTCTTCTGTTTCTTCAGACAAGGCTCATCAAAAGTGAAATCCTCCCCTGTTTCTTCTTTTTTGGGCCGAAGCCCTTTGAAGGATGAGCCCTCGACTGCCCATCTGTCTGGCTGATGGGCGTCTGACACAATAAATGAAACTCTCTGCAAGACAGCGACAAGGAGAAAGGAAGACCAGGATCAGCATATAGAAAAACAAATTATGAGTCATGGGTGTACTGTATCAAATAGAAACACAACAGACTTATACAGGCATTATACTAACAACATTATATACAACATCGCTTCTGGATCATTCCTATGTTTTTTTTTGTATAAACAGAAATCGATGTTTAATTAAAGAGCCGTCAACCATACCTCCTCCTTCATTCTGATGCTTGTCCCACTCTCTTCACTCCTATTTCCTTCAGGACAGTCAGTTTGTTCCTCTCTTTTGTCTTCTTCATCCTCTTTATTTATCTGTTCTCCAGCTAACCCAGAGGCACCGGACCGCTCCAGACATTTAGCAGCCTGGGTTTTTCGACCTGCAGCAGGTTTGCGTGGTGCCCTAGGCTTTGGTTCTTTAGGCACTCTGGGGGCTTTGGGCACTCTTGGAGCTTTCGGTGCTTTGGGCTCTTTGGGGGCCTTTGGCTCCTTGGGCTTGACAGTTTTCCTCGTTGTGGCTTTATTTCCCCCTGCTTTTACGGCTCCGGCAGTCCTGGTGACTTTTGGTTTTGATGCTGGTGGGATCCATTCGTCGCAATCCTCATCACTACTCTCCACAGATCTAATTGTAGAGGCAGAGGAAAATACAAAATTCTCAAAACACAGTTTTACATAGACCTTGACAGTGATTAACACATGTATGTTGATATCTAAAGACCAACAACCCCCTAAACAGTGATGAAAGGAGATTCGTGTCTGACCCTGCACCCGAACATGCTGCTTTTGCAGAGAAATGTGTTGGTACACAAAACAAAATGCATAAAAAAACACTTACACGTCAGAGTCCATATTTGTGTTGTTGGCAGCGGTTGCTGGAAGTCTACACTATCAGAAAAGAGGTTGACAGGTGTATGAGATCACAGGTAAAATAACGAAAGGTAGACAACAAGAACTGTCTATTAAGAGAGATTATTCAACCACAGATCAGATAAATCATTACAGATCATTACAAAATTTTCATTACAAACAGAAAATGCCTTGTAGATATGTGAAATCAAAACGAAAAGGTATGACATCAAATTACCTCAATGACGAACAATGCTTCTACTAAAACTATCACAAGATCGAAAACTGAAATATGTACACAAATCAGTGAACACACAAAGACCAAAAATTACTACAGACACAAAGACACCACATGACCACAAAGGCACACAAAACAGCTTTATATATGAACAAGCTAACTGGGTTTGAATGAAACTTTTGGATATGTGTCGTTATCAAGGTCTTTACAGCTAAACAAACAGCAAACCCAATTTACAATTAGCCAGTAGCTTCAAATTTGGCGCTTAACGGTGACGCTCGCAAAATTAGAGGATAAATACCCCACTAACTTGGCATGCTCATTGTTGGCACTTTTGTCATACATATCAAAATGTGTAAAATAGCGAGTCACACCTGGAAAATGTGGAAAACTCCCTCAGTTTATATGAAATTTCCGATGAGGCGTTTGCAAAGGAGGACGACTACTTCCTGCAACAGAATTAATTCAACCAATAGAAACGTCCGGAATTCTTAAAGGGCCAGTGTTTCATTGGCTCGCGGCGACGGTGAACAAATGTGGATACGTAGGCAGTGAATCCTGCGTGGTACGTCAACGTCGCCGCCATACTGGTCAGGTCATCTTCAAAAATTAATGAACTACATTTAGGTGGCTATTATTTTGACTGTCGGAAAAACAACAAATCCATTAATTCAGCGTTATAAATTAACTTCTAAATTCTGTCCGTTTTAATGAGTTTCTAACATACATAAAAGACCTTAAAATAATGGTAAAATATGGAAATAAACTTCTGAAACTTTTATTATAATATGACACTTTATTAATGTAGCGTTGAAATTCACATAAAGATTTTAAAAAAATGAAAATTAAGGAAGATTATTGTCATAATCCATCCGTTTTCTATACCTGTTAATCCACAATATGTTGAACAGCATTCATGCTTTTAAAAATGACTTTACTCTGTTATGTACATTTAGTGACTTGTGACATTATGACTGTAGCAAAGGGGTAAGTTTTAGTCTTATCCTCACTTCCTCTCAATTCTCCATCCCGTTGTTGTTTTTGCATTTGAAACATCAGAAACAAGATAATATGTTGTTCTTATCATACTCTGGTGTGTTTTTATGGATTTCTGGAAGAAATGTATTATTACATAATAATTGAATCTGGATCAAAAGCAGGTATTGTGTATTGCTATTTTCAAAATAGTATTTAAATGAGGTATATGTATATGTAAACCAGGTTTAAAAAGTCCTCAGTAAATAAAAGCTTGTTACTAAAAACAGCCATAAAGAAATGCATTAAAACTGATAAACAATAAATAAACTGATGTGGCACTGCTTCATGAATTTATTTTATACCCCAGTGTTTCGTCTTGACTGCCTTGCCCCAAGAAGAATAACAGTATGCCCTTATTGACTGAGGGGCTGATAGGGAGTCAATGATGATGATATAGAGAGGAACGATTAGGTCTGTTATTGATTATGGATGCATGGCTTATGGATCAGCAGCTCCTACAAAAGGAAAAGAGCTCAGGACACATATGGAAATAAGCCAGTAACCATATACAACGAGAATGGGGAACATACCTACAGATTAATACGGATGGATCCAAGGATCCAGAGAATGGGAAAGTCGCATTTGGGGTTTCCATCCCTGAACAAAGTATTTAAAAAGAATGTAGAATCTCAGATCAGATAGTTTTCACTGCAGAGAGGATGGCAAATCTATGGGCACTTTGGTGGATAGAAGACAATAAACCGGACAAAGCAGTTATATGCAGTGGCTCAGCAGCAGCTTTAATTACATTAAGTGAAACAAAATCCATCTCCGGACTGGATATATTGACAGAAATATTCCAAACAATGTACAGAATTCACAGAGCTACCCAGGAAGAGAAAATAGAAATTGCCCGGCAGTTCCTAATGTCAGAAATCACCACAATAATTAATAAGACACTAAAGGTAATGTGGCAGAATCCATGGGAAAAATAAAAAAAAGGGGGAGGTCATACTATAATATACAGAAACTAGTGGAAAACGGATAATGGCATTTTAATTGTAAGAGGACGGATTCAGTTGTAATTACCAAGTTGAGGCTTGGACATTGTGGGCTTAGAAGTGAGCTGGCTGTGATTGATAAACACCCGGATGAATAAATGTGAGTGCGGAGCTTCAGAGACAATAAGGTACATTCTCATCCAGGGCAAGTATTATACAATTCAAAGAAAAGACACTGTTCAGAGACTTGGGAGCTGCTGGACGAACTGTCTTCAATCTATGCACATTACTCCACCTGGATAATTGGAATAAAATGAAGAAACTGCAGCAGTATCTTCATCGTACCGGACTATACCAGAAAATATGAGCCGCTGACAAAAGAATTACGGAAGACAAGCTATAGAGGGCAGCAATACGCCGTTGTAGTAACAAGACTACACAATCCAAGAAGAAGAATTACGCCTTTATTTTGAAAAGTCAATCGGCAGCATTGTGCTGGTGTGTGTGTGTGTGTGTGTGCGCGCGCGCGTGTGCACGAGACAGAGAGAGAGAGAAATGTTTTTTTCTTTTTTCTTCCTTCAGAGAAGAAATATTTTCAGAAATGTTCTCACCATATACTCTTTTCCAGGCTCTTTTATTGTAGAAATAATTGTAATATAACGGCCAGAACAATGCTACAAAAGGAAGAAAACATGATCTCCAAGCATTTTTATAATCTTTTCTGTATGCAGCAGTGTTAAAATGTGATTGAGTTTAAATATGATTTCTTTCTTGTTGTTTGTGATTACTTGTTGATAGCCAGGCTTTGACTGGTTTATCATTGACAGCCTCTCCATGTCATTATGTCACTCATGATACAAAGGTCATGAGCACAGGGGAGGTCGGAGTTGATCCACAGGTGAAGGTGGAGATGATGCACAGGGGAGGGTGGAGTTGATCCACAGGTGAAGGTGGAGATGATGCACAGGGGAGGGAGGAGTTGATCCACAGGTGAAGGTGGAGATGATGCACAGGGAGGGAGGAGTTGATCCACACCTCTGAGGAGGTAGTGTGGAGACACGTGACGGCCGAATGAAGCTTCATGAACCACTGTCTTAATTTTCGGACTCTACCAGATGGCCCACCCTGAACAGGATCTGCGGTGTAGAAAATGGATGAAGATGAAGAGGGATGGATGATTGGGCCGCACTGTGACATCACTGTTTCTCCATGTTGTGATTGGATGTTCTGTCATTCAGGTGTTTGTCGCAGCGCTGGCAACGTGGAGGAAATGCCTCCAACTCTTGCACGGTGTTATCACTGCTCGGAGCTCCCTGCGCCTTCATGGGCTCACTGTCTGCAGGACCAGTCGCTGAGTAAGTATCTACAGTGCCTCGTGTCTCGATGCTGCTCGAAGCATACATTTATCCTTCTCTTAGTGTTTCCATGACAACATTTTAAGGTGTAACGGTATTTTATTGTTAATTGTCTTAAAATTTATATTGTATTATATTATAATTTGCCTAAAAATGTGCTTCTTATTTTTTAAATTTTGACTATGGATATCTGCACTATCGCACTTTAACTATTGTACTATGTTAATTCAGCTTTATTCGTCTTAAACCTGAAGACGTGATTTGTGCCGTGGACCTCTTGGCCAGGTCAACCTTGTAAAAGAGATCTCAGACTCAATGAGTTTTTACTTTCCTGGTTAAATAAAGGTTTAAATAAATACAATACCAGAGATGCACGATACCCGACTGATATCGGTATCGGCGCATCCCTGGTAAATACTGATTTTGTATATTTTTTTAGTTGCAAATTGTTATCATTGTCTATATTGTCTATGTGAATGTTTTATGTTACTATTTTTTTTTTTTATATCTTTTTTTTCACTGGGCAAACAACATTTCTCCAGGTGGGATGAATAAACATTTATCTTCTAAGAGTGAAGGGAGAACAAAACCAGTGCAGAGAATCCTTTGAAATCATTGATATAAGGATGATTTTATACTTTATACAATCCGCAATAACATCTACACCTTGATGGGAAACGCAAGACACTGCAACCAGTTAAAACTGATTCTCCTCCATCACATTCACATCTTGTGCATCATTTCAAATGGATAGAAAAACATCTGCGATAGTGACCTCTGGTGTTAGAACTGAGTACTGCAGGCCCCTGAAACTGATATCCAGGAGAGAGATTGAAGCTGAGTTTGGCTCTTTATCCTGAAGAAGAGAGGTGCTACATTACAAAGGCTGTCAGAAGAAAAGCTTTTCTATATCTGACATCTCACTTTGCCAGGCAGTGGAAGTGTAAACGGTTTCCTGTCTATAGTTTTATTTTGGAGGATTTTCAGAGGCACTGCATCGACGTGTCTCTGGTTTCTGAGCACGCTCAGTGTGTTCCTCCAGCCTCTGTGGTCATCAGCAACATCAGCACTGGAAGCCGCACCATCCTCCACATGAACAGGTGTGTGTACGTGTGTGTGTGTGTGATTAACTTCCTTTGTTTCAGGTGCATCCTCCTCACAGTCACAGAGCCTCCACTCGTCACAGAACCTCCACCGTGCTGTTCCACTGATCACAGCGAGACGCTCTGCTTGGCTCTGCTGTTATTTTGAAGGGTCTTTGTCTGTCTCTGTTAGTTTCATCATGGCCGACTTTTTGAAGCGCGGGGTGGACGTGTCAGCCGTGGTTTGGCAGGATGAAGGTCAGACTCCGTGTGCGTGTTGCGTGGTTTGTCCTTCCAGCGGAACTCGAACGGTTGTTCTCTCCGATACGTAAGAACATTGGTCGTCGGCCCACAGTGTTTGGTAAACACTTCAACAAAAACACATGGCCAACATGGAGATTTCATTAATGTAACAAATATGGACGTTGGATTGGCGTCACACTTCATGTGTGAAACATGCACATCGAAGAGTGAACAAAGTGGCTCCAGTGAGCCTGTGAACATTGCTGCAGGTGGACACAAAGTGTGTGGAGTGTTTACTGAACACTGTTTGGAATGAATTGAAAACCCTGATCCTGATGATGAATCTGAATCTGGAATGATGAAGGTGGGTCATGTGACCACTGCAGAGGCAGGCTCTGAAGTCCTCAACCCGAGAATCCGATGGAGGTCAGTGCTTTTACTTAACTAGTCACTCTTAAATGTGTTTTTCAGTCTGAGCTGAAGCTGGCCCTGGGGAACAAAATCCACTCTACATTTGGAGAACGTTGGAGTCTGTGGTTTTGTTTTCCAATTTCAGTTCCTCAAAGAAATAGTTTGTCCCTTTCTTTTAGTCCCTCCCTTAAAACCCTTGTAATCTTGAACAGACTGAAGGCTGTTTAAAGTCTGTTGAAGTCTCTGCGGTGGTTTAATAATTGATCTTGATTGTATCTTTTAATTTGACTTAAAACATTTCCTGGCAATTGAAGCTTGATCATGAGATAAACACACGTTTGCAGACACTTCGCCTCTCATCCTCACAAGATCTACAAATGAACAAGACGTCCATTCTCAGGAAGAGGTTGATTTCATTCTTTGTTTTCATGGTTTATTGATGCTGCAAGTAGTTTATCATTATGACGGCTGGTTGTTCATTCATGTAGGCAGTTGACTGATGAAGGACCTTTTCCACTGATTGAAAAGAGTAGATTATCATTCAGATTCCTGGTTTATCATTCAGATTCCTGGTTAATCATTTAGATTCCTGGTTTATATCTAGATTCTTGGTTTATCGTTCAGATTCCTGTTTTATCTTCAGATCGCTGGTTTATTTTTGGATTCCTGGTTTATCTTCAGATGGGTGGTTTGAGTCAGATTGCTGGTTTACTTTAGGGCTTGCAGGTTCTTCAGGCAGGTCAGTGGTTTACCCGTCTGAATGTCAACCATCAGGTAAACGTAGATTTTCTATGGATGAAGCTACATCTTACCATAAAACTGTCCTTCAAACACTGATTCTGGCTATTAAAGGTGCAGTGATACTGACCCGGATGTCACTAACTTCAAGTCTTGTGCCCCAGTAACCTTCCTGATGTCACAGCGGAGGATTTTTCCAAAGTTGACCTTCGTCAGTACAAATGGATCCATTGGGAGGTGAGTCCCAGACTGTCCCACTTATTTCTTATTAAACCTCCCAAAGATCTAAACTGTACTATGATTATTCAAATATGATGAAGTAGGATGAACTTGCCGTACTGAGCCGAACCTGCTTAGATTATAACCTCACTAGTAGAAATCTGCTTTTTGAAATATGTCATGTACTCTCTGGACTATGTCATCTGTGCTTTGTGTCACATAATCTGATTGTTGTACGTTTCAGGGACGAAATGCTGATGAACAACTGAAAATGATCCAGAGGGTCATGATGCATAACAGCACATTGCCACGACATCAGCAGATCACAGTTTCTGTGGAGATAGAGAAGACCAGAGAATCGCTGTATCAGCTGTTTCCACTTGGTGATGTGGTGAGACATTTGTCGGACAAATGAGGGAGATCTGATTTAGTCTTCATCACTAATCAGGTTGATCTGACTTTAAACAGTTGAGGGGGGATTGGATCTCACGGACGGCTTTGCGACAGTGGGTGTTTATTTGGGTCCCTTTAGTAACGTATTCGTTGACCTGGTTTTCCGCCGTATCTTCAGGTCTTCGTCAGTAAAGATGTTGCTCGTCACTTTGGATTTGATTCGGCTGCTGCTGCTCTGAAGGGGCTCTATAGTCGTGTCAAACAAGGGTGAGTATGCTCAGTTGTCTCTCACTCATCTGTTTCTAGCCCTCTTTGAACCCTCTGTCTCCCAGGGCTGTCCTCATCTGTGCCTGGGCAGAAAAAGGAGCCGATGCCTTGGGTCCTGATGGGACGCTCGTTCATTCAGATGCATTTCCTCCTGAAACTCTGGTAGACACTTTGGGAGCTGGAGACACTTTCAACGCTGCTGTCATCTCCAAACTCTCCACTGGTGAGGCATGACCGACACCAGATAGATCCGTCTGAAGATTTGAAAAGCTTGTTTTCATCACTGTCATTATGAAGAAATGGAGGTCTTTCCAGTGTTACTCATGCTACAGCGGTCTTCTTGTTCTTGTTTCAGTAAAATCAGTTTACTAAGTTGATGTTCTCTCCGTCTGCAGGGGGACATTTGAAGAACGCTCTGACCTTTGGCTGTCGGGTGGCTGGCAGGAAGTGTGGCTTCCATGGTTATGACGGCCTCCGCGATCAGTTCAGGGACGAATAACAAATTGCTTTAGATAATCTGCAATGTAAGGTAACTCCTCCAGTAATAAACCAACATGGACAGAGAATCACATTTCTTCTTGTATGTCGTGTAGTGAAGGTAATTATGCACGCAAACTGGAATAACATGTCCATTGTATTAAAGATAATAAACAATGAACAGTGGGCATTTTTTATCTTATTTATTCATTTGTACAGGACTTTTGTCCACTGTGGTGTCTCACTGCCCAGAGTGCTGGAGGATGACCGAATCAAACAGTACCAGAGCTGTGTGCTCGCCACCCAGCTGTTTGGCTCAGAGTGCTGGAGGTCGACCGAGTGTGACCTCAACATGTTGCCCACCACATCCATACAAGTAGAGCTTCAGAAGGATCCCCAGCCACATTGCAGTTTTCATGTTTAATGTTTTTGTTGACGGGGTCACATCTTCTTTTTTTTTTTTTTATGAAGTGGCAGAACTGTTTCATAATATAACACCCAAAGTGTAAACACTTGCTTGGAGATATTTATTGTTTTTTAAACTCAGACCACTTTGTTACTACAGAAGAGTGTTAGGGCCACACATGAGAACAAAAATAGGAGTTTTTCATTCATGCAATTTGATAAAAAGTCCAAAGACAACATCTGACTTTGGATCAGAAGGTTGAAGGTTGAAGTCCCATTGTGATTAAAAATATCCATCATGTAGTTTTTGAGCTACCATGAGAGAGCCTCGCCACAGTTTTATCACATTTACAAGACGTCTACTGGAAAAGCTAGTTCTGCTAACGTCACAGGTGTAATCACTCAGTCATTCTGTCAAAAACTTGATTTTTTGATAGCATATTACGTTTACATGTACTAATAATAATGTGTGTGTGTGTGTGTGTGTGTGTGTGGGTGTACGGCTCCCAGTGTGTTCAGTGTGAGACGGGTCCAAATGGCTCTTGTAGTGTTGAAGGTTGCCGACCCCTGTCCTAGAGCAACGAGACAACATGTTCAACAAGCAAAAGGACTCAACTGATTGTCATAAATAAGGCAGGAGATCAAGACTCTGACAGCCTTGACGGAGCTCATCGAATGATGACATCCTGACAACGGTAAATGAAAACATTAGTCAACTGCTGTTGGAGGATTTGTAAATTTATGGTACATTCGACCTGAACCAGGTCCATTATCATGCGGACCATGTTCGGTCTGGTCCTGGCTCATGTTCAGAGTCTCTGGTCCTGAAGGAGGGGAAATGGTGTGCTCATGTGAGAATTCACTTTTATGAACATCTTGCTGCTTCTCTTAATTGTCACAGGAGAGCTTTTCATAAAAACCTGACCAAACTTCAGGGGCTTCATTTATTAAAGGTTGCTTACGACAAAGATTTAATTCAACAAGATGGTGAAGTGGTGAATTGAGGCCAGTTTCCTTTCATACATTTAATGTCATCACATATCTTACTTATTGATTACCGTAATCATAAACAGCCAAGTGACAGTGTTCTCGATGGCCTCTGGCCCCATGATGTCATTCTTGTCTGGCCCCATGATGTCACTCTCCTCTGGCCCCATGATATTCTCCTCTGGCCCCATGATGTCACAGTCATCTGACCCTATGATTTAATTCTCCTCTGGCCCTATGATGTCACTCTTCTCTGGCCCCTATGATGTAATTCTCCTCTGGACCCATGATGTCACGATCCTCTGGCCCCCATGATGTCACTCTCCTCTGAGCTCCATAATGTCACCGTCCTCTGAGCTCCATGATGTCACCCTCCTCTGCCCCTATGATGCCATTCTCCTCTGGCCCCATGCTGTCACTCTCTTCTGCCCTTATGATGTCATTCTCCTCTGGCCCCATGATGTCACTCTCTTCTGCCCCCATGATGTCACCCTCCTCTGCCCCTGTGTTGTCATTTGTTTGTATCTTTTATCAGTGAAACCACCACTGTGACACCAAATAATATCACCTCCACCTCACCCATGACTATTGCAATCTCCGTAAAATTCCTTGACCTCGTCTTTTCTATAATCATTAAGCATCAAGTCCTAGTGAACACCAGGCTAATTAAGATATAAAAATATTTTACTACTTTGCACTGACCATTTATGGTAGAATGTGGGCGTGTTGATGAGGGACGTGAACTGTCGAACTTCCAGGGCGGTATTCCAGAAAAGGGGTTTTGTGAAAACTCGGGGTAAGTTAACCCTGAAATGAGGGAAACCCTGGGTTATTCGTTCCAGAAAGAGAGCTGAATTAAGCTCAGGGTCAGTCACCACAGGAACAGACTCTGTCAACTGAACCTGCTGGCTGGCAGGTTTTGTAGAGGAAAACCCTGAATTTCTACGTGTGTCCTCCCACCTGAAGCTCCCAGAAATAATTTGAAATTTCTTACGTCATGAGAGACTTTTCTGTGGGGGTAATTCCTTCCCAAATTGCCCCGTGCCTCACATCAAAGCACATTTTATGCATTTTTATTGTGTTTTTTTTTTTTGCAAAATGGTAGTTTTCTGTTTGATATTGGTAAAACGACAGTATGTGGAGCCATTGGAAAAGTCACCCATGCACTGAAAGAACTGTTAATTTACTATGTGAAAACTCCGAATTTCTCATCCCAGAGTATATCAACTCAGAGATCAGGAAGGGACTCAGAGATTGTTGAACCTCCTGTCTGGAATGCTATAAAACGCAGGTGGACTGTGAATTGTATGTTAGTACACAAGGTTTTACCGATCCAAGTTGCTTTGGGCCATTTTAAACGTTTGGTCGCACATATATTTTTAACCTCTCGGCCACAACAGATTTGCAGTTAAAAAATAGTATTTAAAGAGCCAATCAGATTAAAACAAGCTTTGACAGCAATTGATTAAAAGTTACAGAATGAAACCTTGTAAGAGACGTCGACTAACATGCTGCGTTGTGGAGGCTCTGGCAAAAGGACGACCTCCTCGTCACCCACCGCCTCCAACTCTAGACAAACATATTTGTAGAGGTTTATTATTTGTCCCATTCAGCAAACTTCTTTACATCTTCTTCACCATCGTTTATGATCTTTGACAGGTCAAGCCACTCGGTGTAGTGGTAAGTATCGCTGACTTCCTGGTTTTGATTCCTTGCCATCAAGAAATGCTACTAGACGCAATTAATAACAGAAAGTAATAAATCACTGGAAAAAATATATGAAAAATGTAAGCTATTCATTGAAGTAAACTGTTAATTACTCATCGATAATCATAGTAATTTTACTTAAATTATGGACACGAAGAGAGCTTGGATGTCACGGCGGGATCTGTGTCCCGACAACTTTGACGTTATCTTGTTTCTGCCCAAACACAAAGCCTCGAACTTGAGTTCACAGAAGGGAGACGAGAGCTTCCGAAGCCTAAAGAATCCGACAATACGCAGCTTCAGCAGGCGTTCTGGCGTCCCAGAACAGAAACTGAGTTTGTGTCTCAGCACAGCGTCATTCAGGTGAAGAAGCACGTCTTCTGGGGCTTCATGAAACAGTCTTTAAATTCTAAAGCCACTAGATGGCGCTGTCTGTTCAACAAATGTTTGAAAACACATTTTATTGGCAGGCTTTCAGCCTCCAGCTTAACATCAAGAGCGCCATCTGGTGGTCGGAAAAGTGTTGGTTTTTTTTTTCCCAATTGCCAATTCCAATTATTTAAACTGACCCAAAGAAAAAAACCTTTTTGTCAAATCTCCAAAACTCTAAACACATTTTCTACTTTTCACACATTGTAATTTTTAAACGCACTGAACACGGTTCTCTGCACAAGAGACAAAAAATCTGACATGTAGAAATGAAAATATTGAAAATATACATGAAAATATTTTTTTTTTTTTAATTGTGTTTTAGCAAATGGAAAAAAAAACTGCAAAACCAAGAGTGCCATCCGGTGGAGTACAAAAACATAAAAAGTGTTTAATCAGGCTTCACTTGGCTCGATGAAAGGAAATTTGGCAGGATCAAAATGAAAAGGGGACTTTTGTGAAATTAAAGATCAAAATGACAAAATAACTGTTGGCCACAATACACTGTTAGGCACAGCACCACCTGGTGGCCATACTACTACAGACAGAAAACCAGTCAGTATCTGGTGTGATCGGCAGGAACTGGAACACGTTGTCGTATACGCCGATTCAGAGCATCCCAAACACGCTCAGTGGGTGACGGGTCCGGTGAGTATGCCAGCAATGCAAGAACTGGGATGTTTTCAGCTTCTGGGAATTGTCTACAGATTCTCGCAACACCGTGCCCTGTCGGGGATGAATGGTACAACACCTGATTTCCTGACTTTTTACAAAACCTTCTCGTCAGCCTGTGAGCTGCTTCCGTACACCAGGATGTTGTAGGTTAGGGTGCTCTACACCACATCTGGAGGACAGCAGCGGTTAAGGACAGATAGCAAAGTCTCTACCGTTCGGAGGATACGGTCATGGTAACTCCAAGGACTCATCTGGTAATTGAACCCAGGACCTCCGGCACCCATGCCACGACCAACGAGCTAGCATGTTCGAGAAGCAAAAAGACCCAACTGATTGTTATATATAAGGCAGGAGATCAAATCAAACTTTATTTATGTAGCACATTTCATACAAAATTTGTAGCAAAAGGTTAAAAAATTTAAATAAAAACAATAAAAAAATAAATGAAAAGGTTACGCACGCGCACACACACAGGGTTGTGTGTATCAACTTAATAGATTTCGTGAGAAAATTTAATCTCCAGGCATTTCAAGATCAAGCAGAGTCCTGTAGTCACAAACCTAATATTGTGAGGCACTGAAGGGATTTGAACCCAGGACCACCTGCTTACAAGCCAGGCACTTTGACCAGCTGAGCCACAGCGCCACCTTCAGCATGTTTTAATGCTGCATTACCTGGGTGTCAGATGTCCTGCAGAAGGTTCTTTACATTTGATAACAGTCTGAAAAACATGGAGAAAAAAACCCCACACTTCTTTCTATGGTAAGAATATTAAACTGGTAACATGGACTTCATTTGAGGCTCCGCCCCCATGGGAGCGTGTTTTTTTTTTTGTCCTCACTGTGACGGTAGCTTTTGTTGTCCTGGTGTTACTATGTTGTCGTTACAGGATCAAGGGGACTCAATACTACACTTATCATACACTTCTTCACATGTGTGATCGGACTCCTGCCCTGATCAGTTCCATGAACCATACAGACACAGTGATAGCGCCACCTGGTGGACGGACAGAAAGTTCTGCAACTTTTTTTTCAAAGTGCATTATGAAATTTTGTATTTTTTCATCCACACGATGAAACAAATTGTGACTTTGCAGTTTCACTTTTTTTAAATCACATTGCACAATGAAAAAAAAAAAAAACTTTTTTCTCATGAGTGCCCCCAATTCCCTTCAGTAATAACCGGTTGGTCCGAGTTTCTTAAAAAAAACATCTCCAACAATGTGTTTACAGTCTGTGGCAGACAGAAGAACCAGACAGGTGGTACAGCTGTGCTGAGCGAATTCATTCTTGGATGCAACATGGCAGGAGCGAGTTTCTGACATCACTGTGATGTCATCAGTCTCAGTATCTGATAGATTTAGATGGATGTAGATTTATTGTCATTCAATACAAACACAAATGGACACTACATTTATTTTATCCTTCTCACTTGTGCTTTTGGAATCAAGCTGGACTTCCTGAATGAGATTTCCCAGAATCCTTCATGTGGCACAACAAATCACTCTTTAATTTAAAACTTTCCCCACGTTTCACAAGAATACGGCTTCTCACCTGTGTGAATTCTCTTGTGGCGCAACAAACTACCATGTTGACTGAAACTTTTCCCACATATTTCACAAGAATACGGCTTCTCACCTGTGTGTGTTCTCATGTGGAGCAACAAGTGAATGTGTCTACTGAAACTTCTCCCACACGTTTCACATGAATACGGCTTCTCACCTGTGTGAGTTCTCTTGTGGCGCAACAAATGCTTCTGTTGACAAAAACCTTTCCCACATGTTTCACAGGAATACGGCTTCTCACCTGTGTGAATTCTCCTGTGGATGGACAAAGTGCCACGTTGACTGAAACTTTTCCCACATGTTTCACACGAATACGGCTTCTCACCTGTGTGAGTTCTCATGTGGACCAACAAGTCCCTCGGTCGATAAAACCTCTTCCCACATGTTTCACAAATTTTGTTCTTCTTAACAGAGTCCAGTTCTTCTGGTTCACTCGGGGAACTCTGCTCCTCAATAGAAGGAATACTAAAAGAATCCCTTTCAACCTTCAGTATAAGCAGCTCTCCCTCCTGGCTGGTACCCAGTTCCTGCTGCTCCTCCATCTGTGGAAGTTCGGGTTCTTCTGGTTCCTGCTTGATCTGTGGACGTTCTGGTTCCTCTTTGATCTGTGGAGGTTCTGGTACTTTCTGCTCTCCCCAGCAGTTTGTTTCCTGTTTGAAGAGCTGCTCTGTCCTGCAGTCATGGTGCTGTGGGAGCGCTTGAGAGACAAAAAAAGTACCACATGAAAGATTACTTA
>OMNM01056872.1:4870-20479 GCA_900302745.1 Parablennius parvicornis | reverse complement strand
AGCCCAACAAACCATAGAAAATGAGTAAGACCTTCCCCAGCATGGTAGACGGTGCTGTCACTCCAAATCCTGTGAGGAACATGTGATAGGAGACATTCGTGAGTACAGACTCATGTCATGTCATATCATCATTGGTAGAAGGGAATTGTTAATTTCAGTTCTTGAAAAATTAAACTGAAAACATCATGAATTTATATCTATCTATCTATCTATCTATCTATCTATCTATCTATCTTTCTATCTATCTGTCTGTCTGTCTGTCTGTCTGTCTGTCTGTCTATCTATCTATATATATACACCGGTTATACACACACACACATAGACATAGATATAGATATAGATATAGATATAGATATAGATATAGATATAGATATAGATATAGATATAGATATAGATATAGATATAGATATAGATTAAAGATTAAAGATTAAATGTGTTTAACATTTTATTATTCATTAACATTTGATCTTTGCAGAAGTGGTCTTCTTATTGTGTCTTCCCTTAGTTCATTACCCCGGGGTTATTTAATCGCCTCCGTGTGTTTGTCTGTTTCGGATTTGGCTGAAACTTGGTATGCTAATAGGGAATGGTGACAGGAAGAACCCATTAAATTTTGGGAATGTCTCGACAAACCGTTTCTGAAAAAATCGCGAAACTATGCACATTTTCCCCATTTAAAGTGGATGGAACTGATCCATCATGTACCACCAGAAGACGCCTCGCAGTCAAAATCAAAGTGAAACCTAAGGGTAGCTCAGCTTGAGATTTGCCAGGAAGCCAGTCTGTTGTCCGTATTTAGCGATTTCTCCGCTAATTAAGATTAATGACAATGAATGACATAATGGGTATCAAGGATAATATATGGGTCAGAGGATATAAGGCGTTGGCAGGGTCTGAGCTCTTTGCGTGCCATTATAATTTAAGAATATAATGACAGGATTAGTCACAAGTTCATTTGTTTAAAAAAGGAAACTTATTTAAAGTTGCTGACCTTCCCTCCTGTATGAAGCCTCCGACTGTGATGAACGAAGATGTGTGTAAGAAGATAGAGGATGTTGTTCCAGTTACATTATTCACTGATGTTACTTGCTTGTTATTGATTTCACAGGGTTGATCGTATGGCTCATAGTCATATGTCAGCATAGGGTTGTTCTTCTTTTTTCCATCCATCCATCTTCTATCCTGTTATCCAGTTGTAGTACCCTGTTTACCCGTCGTTACTGTGAATGTGTACATTTCCTGTTGCAATCAGGGGGTTTTGCATTTTTGGGGGGTGACTATAAGGACTTGGTTGATTTATTTGTTTCCTACTGTCTTTGAATGTACCATGCATTGCTCTTGTTGCTCATTGGGGGAGAAAAAAGGTTGACCTTTAAACCTATGGAGTAAAGAGGCTGGTCAGAGAGGACACAGAGAACTACGAGGGAAAAACGAGGAGGAAGAGAAGTTTGACAGCCGCCAATTAAGAGAAAAGAGACTGTTACTTTGCCCTGTTGACGCACAGGGAGTTTTGTGAGGACTGTAACCTGCCAGCACACTTGTTTCACCGTGAGGTGAGATTTTTGCGGCAGGGTGAATCTCTGCCGACTGTGCCGAAGCAGGAGCTGGCTGGTTGGTTAGCTCGGTGGTTAGCCTCGCCGTCCTCGGAGCGGCGTGTTGCTGCGGGTGGACCACATCCAGGAGCACAGAGGAGGACAACGCAAATTGCTGAGACTGGGACGTGGACATCACCTTAGCAGCCTTGAGTGTGCGTAGCTCCAGCTCCTGGCCCTTTCGAGAGGTGGTCTCAGAGGGAGGCACACAGCAGGTTCACTACTGGGGTGAAGTTAAATCTATTTCAACACCACAGGTACAGATCTTCTCCACGTTTTTGTTTTATTTCATTTGCGCTGCAACAAGCACGCCAACTGGTAACAACAAACTAAACTCTAAAACACCCGGTATTAAACAGAAGTATTTCCATTTTGAAACTGTTAATAGTTCTAAAATTTGTTCCAGCAGTTCATGTAATAAATGAGTTCTTGTGGATGTTAAGCTGTGTGATTACATGTGTTTTCCAATTTGGTTTAAATGAGGGTTTAAAGTATATTTGAGTAGTTGATTGTTGATTTCACTCACACTAACAGTTTAGCAAATAATCTGTGAACTGGGCCTCTCTGTATCTTAAGCAGAGTATTACTGGTCAGTTATTGCGATTTAAATAAATTAGGAACTTTCTCAACAAATCAGTCCCCAGAAAAATGGGACAGATAAATCCCAAGGTGATTTATACTGGGATTTGAGTAGGAGGGCTACACAGTTCAGGGATGTGGGGTGCAGGAACCGATCCCAAGCATGTTTTTGGACAGTGAGGGGAATCCGGAGAACCTGGAGGAAACTTTTTCTTTTGTAGTATAGCACTCAAGGTGCCCTTGGTTTGGCATTTCAGGTTGTGCCCAATATTGTCTGCTCAAGACCAACCACTTGCTTCCTGTACAGTCATTTCTTTATTTCCCTACCCAGCAACAGTGAAACCCACCTGTCCACTACGTCATTTGTGATGACTAGTAATAAAGTGTATTGTTGGGAATTCATGTCTCCCTCCCTAATTTGTGAACGAATCTGTGTGTCCTTTAATTAGTTTTAAATGAAAACTATTTCTTGGGTTGAAATTCCCCGTTGTGACATTGTCTGCAACCTTTTTAATAAAAACACTACCACACTTCATTTAAATTTTCATTCATTCTCATTTTTCTTTGGATTTTCTAGAGTTGTCAGGTTCTGTGATAAATCCTATGTTGGTCCACTTAGAGCTTAAGTTGATTGTATGTCAGGGTAAAGTTAGTCAAGTTCATATTGGTACATAATTCAAATGAACTTTGGATAAAATAAAGGTCACCAGTCAAGTTTGTTAAACAAATATAGCTTCACAAGACATGAAATTTCATCAAATTATAATTTAGGATACCATCCTGGAAAGCAGAATATTAGTGAAGGAACACAACCCAGAGATGTAAAATCCCCCGGAATTGTCTTCTATTTAGTATCGGAAAACAAAAGTGTGAGTGGGAGTTG
The DNA here is from genome assembly GCA_900302745.1 of Parablennius parvicornis. Taxonomy (NCBI): domain Eukaryota; kingdom Metazoa; phylum Chordata; class Actinopteri; order Blenniiformes; family Blenniidae; genus Parablennius; species Parablennius parvicornis. The sequence goes on along the minus strand of OMNM01056872.1, from coordinate 17,425 downwards.
TGTTCCATGTCACATAAGCCAGAGGTATCATACATGTCTAAACGACCGTAGACATGATATACAAAGGTTGTTGTAAAACAGAAATTGATCCAGACTGGCAGCAGCCTGACCTGCAGTTTCCACAGTGACAGGGTGTCTCCAAAGATAGAGGAGAAAACAGCAAGGTTGTAAATTGATTTCAAATAGAGATGAGGTGGGTCTTTTTTTCCCCTCATCTAGTTTGTCCTCTGTAGGTACAGTTAACATGGTGAGACTCTCCTGTACCTACAATCAATATAGACTCATACATCCAATCGTTATTATTGGTTTGTGTCTAATGGTGTGGCATGGCCAAAGATAGCTGTGGCTGTGTGCTTTCTTCAATTTCATTTGTTTGTATTCATTCTGTTTCATGTGATGTCCACAGCTGCAGTCCGATTAATTCAGTCTGGGTGTCAAGTTCAAGGGTCAAGGTACTTCATTCACTCTAATGATTAATTTAGAGATCCATATTCATCTTTCTGTGGCTCCCTCCTCGGGTCGCCACAATCCATCCCACACTATCATGGCTCTCCACTGCTGTGACATCAGATACCTCCATATCTTCCTTCATCACATCCATGAATCTCATTTAATGTCTTATTCTTTTCATCCATCTCTGATACCTCCATTGTTCAATATATCTGCTACCTTCCCTCATTACGTGTCCACACCATCTCCAATGGCTTCATCTCAATCTTAGCTGTCCCAAATTTGTCCATTTTTAATATCTGCTGTCCTCATCAGTCTTTTAAGAAAGTTTCAGTAATAAATTAGAATAAGCTCTTACAGCAGGAATAAAGGATCATTCAAACTTGTTCATTTAGCTTTGAAGCAGATTATATCATCACTTTATTGGCTCTGAGATGGCACAGATGAGCCAAGATTAAGTAACCTTTCTCTAAAACTTTACCCAGGTTATGAAGTGGATTGGAGCTTTTCCCAGAAGTCTATAAGTAAGGCAGTGAGTGTACACTGCAGGCAGCTCATCAGTAAATAGGAAAGGCAAACAGAGACACTGAAGTACCTTCATTCTGTGCTCCAGGCAATTTTGAGTAGCTGGTTAAGCCTAATCGTGCATTTTCAGACGCTTATGATATGACATTGGAGTCCAAACCACCAAACCTCTGTGCAGGCCAGAGCATTTTGAAAGACTCGTTGTATTAATGAACTGAGCATCAACACCATTAAACTGAGGGTTATAAGTTTATAGCATAGTTTGCTGTGGACCACAGTGAAAAAGTTTGCACTCTGTTTTAATGGAGATACTGTAACAGACTGGCACTTCCGAGGAATTAAACAGTGAGTCATTCACTGGTAAAGGAGACGAAGAAAAAGATACATGTAAAGAAACAGCAGACTTGGGCCCCTCATTACTCTCAACTAAAGTTATTTTTCCAGATTCAAAATTAACTAATATGCAGTATATATTTTACTGATGTTTGAATTTCAAACATTTAGGTTTCATTGTAGCATCAATTCTTACAGAGTTACAGATCCTGGATCCATGGGAGGGTTTTCCTGGTTGACTTACCAATAGTGGAGACGACTGTTCCTACAAAGTAGAAAGCACCTGGGATGTCCCACAAAGCTCTGCTTCGTTCAGTCCGGATACCTGCCTTCCTGGCTTCCTCGTAATATAGCAACAGGGATTTTAGTTCTTCACTGCTGACGTTACATTCACGGCTAAACTTCATCAGCCTGTGTTCCCAGAGCCTGTGGGCCTGGATCTCTGCTGGTCTCTCCAATGAGGAGAAGATGGCAGCACCAATCAGCATGTAAAGAGCAATGAGGACACCAAGCAGGTAGAACTGAAGTGTCTCCCTGCTGGGGATCAGGGACGGACAGCAGCATGACAGATTTCTCCCCATTGTCTCAACACTGCAGACGGTCTGTCTGCTTTATAGTCTGTGGCGCGATCCAGTGTGCTAAATAGACCCCAACTAGCGAAGCAATATTTGCACAGTTGTTTGATACCATCAGCAAACAAGTGATAGAGCAGAGACAAATGCTAGTCCAGTTAATTTTTTTCCTCAATCATTATTCAGATGGACAGGCAGTTCCAGCTCATCTATGTACCAAGTATTGAATAGACACTGTTGGTAGCTCTTTTTTTGTGGTTTTTTGACAGTGCAGGGCAAATCTTAGTGATCTCTGTGTATGCTCACTGCTCATCACCATCTCAATAATCTGTCTTTGCTTTTCTTCTATGAGTCACAAATGTATGTACACCTGCCCCTGCTCTTCCGAGGTCAACGCAGCACACTGACAAATACTTTCCTATTCAAACTATTATTATTTTTTTTAATTCACTCTTAATCAATTCTTAATTCATTCCTTAGGGTGGTGTTTTCTCTCCTGGCTCATCAGTGCCCGGCCATTCTTGCAGCCAGTTTTTTATATTTTGACACGGGCACTTGGGGTTGGTTTTCTATTTTCTGCTTTGAAAAAGATTTTCAAAGCAGAGTGAATAACACAAAAACAAATCCTCACTTTTCAACGCCAGGCCAAGTCGCCATACTTTCAGCTAGAGACTACATTCAACTTTTAAAACGTGACCACTCTTGTCCTCTATTCAGAAGTGAAAAGATCTTTTCTGTCTTTCAACACTTTTAATCTCACAGACGTCTAGATTGATAAAGTTTTCAGCCGTTAGTTTAACATGTTTGTGTATGTGGGAGGGTAGAGTGAGGAGACTTTCCGTTTAGCTACATCATGCTTCATTCACCTTGGAGCTATACATTTGTGCTATATAGATTAAGTTTGATTTGATTTAATCACATTTGAAATATAAACCGGAATCATCAATCTTCTTCTAGCTCAGTGGTCGGCAACCTTCAACACTCAAAGATCAGTTTGGGCCAGTCTCACACTGAACAGAACACACCGGAAGCCACTGCAACGTCTGCATTCTTTGCGCAACCATTATTGCGTGATGATGTTTCATGCCTGCGTCGTTATGTGTCGTTCACAACTCCGCCTACATTTCACAGTTGGGTCTGGGTGCGCTTTGCTTTACCATACTGTCCCGGGCCACCCCATTCCAGGACATACTGCAGCGGGACCGAGGCTCAAGGAGCCGCAGCAGAGAGACCATAGAGGCGCAGGTGGCTCCCAGAACCACGGGTTGCCAACCCTTGTTCTAGCTACATGCACAGTGAAAACATGCAAACTGCACAGTGAAAACATGCAAACTACACAGTCAAGAGCACCGGCCGATGATCCGAGATGATGGCATCAACCACTGCACCACTGTGTGACTCCAATGAACCCTGATGCAAAACATTATATTTTTACTGAGAGAAACACAGGCCAGGCAGTCTTATAAAGGTAAACAAGCCAGAATGAGTTCAAAAACAAAACAGTTTGACATTGTTGGAATAGCAAATATTTGTATTTTCAATGTACAAGTTAAAAGCACATTTTCTTTTGTGAAAAATGTCACACAATATCAGCACCACCTTCTTTGTGAATGTTACAGCCATTAATAGTTGACTTAGCTCCTTGAAAGCTGACATTTTGTCAAATATGTCAGTTTATTCAGAGATGAGAAATATTTAACAAATACAAATTTCATCTGAAGCTTGCATACCTATTCAAATATTTGTTAATTTCTGTAAACCTTTTTATTCAGCTTGGTAGTTTTACAGCTTCAGACGCTACTACTACCACTACTACTAGTACTACTATACTACTATAACTAATAAAATACATTGTGGCGGACAAGGAGGCGGGTCTCTCACCCAGAGGATTGTGGGATGGGGGGCGTGTTCTGGTGTTCCCGCTTTGGCGGTATTCTGCTGTTCCTGGTTAGTTGTAGTGGTTTGTGGAAATAAAAAGATCATCCACCTTCAGCTCCTGAGGTTTTCTTTATCCTGCCACAACATTTTCCATTCAAGTCTTGAAGATTATTTGATTTGAAAGAATACATATATATTTTTTATTTACAGAGCATTTTGATTTGCTGACAATAGTTATGGGTGAATGGATTTATTTTAGTTAATAGATACATTTAAATGTGAAAAAAAATTAAGGCAGAGTTCAGCTGACATTTTCATGAATTCCCATGCTCGTGACATTGTAGATTTTTCTGTAATGACAGCATGAAAGGGAACTCCCTCTATTATTCTAAAAATGCATTCCAGCTGCTTACTCTGAGTGTCATGCTTCTCTCCTAACAAAACAGTACAAAAGGAAAATTCCACCATGATGTCACAAGTTAACTCTGTTCCATCTCCATTGCCAACTTTGGGTGTGTGGAATTTTAAATTGCACTCCTTTTCAAGTCTCAGACAGACAGATTGTAACATGCTGCAGCCTGTAACACATGTAATAGTATTGAACATTACACTATAGTAATACATTGTTGTAAAAGCTAGCACAACATAGCAACTTCATTCATTAAACACTTAGCTGAATGTAATTCAGATGTTAATGCTCAAAACAAACAACCAATTAAACTAAATCTGACAACTCTTTAACAACTCTTTAATCTTGTATAGAACGAACACAATGTAAGAAAGACACTTTCTCTCTATTTCCTTTATCGTAAAACATTTGAAATCCTTTTTCCAGGAGCATAGCTGTTTCTATTACATCAGGTCAATTTACAGAAAAAACAATGCGATCCTGAACAGCTATATATTTAATGCTCCCATCCTGCAAGCAGATACATAATCTGTTATTGTAGAATTCATGTACAAAGACAAACAAAGAACATGAGCAAATGAACGTTGTTGATTCATTCCTGCATGACCTTTGTGTAAATATGTGAAACAGAGGTGTCAAAAATATGAGTTCAGGAGTCACATAAAGCCAAAGTAAATCTTGATTGTGCAAAGTCATTAAAATATATATTAGAATCTTTAATTGTACATTTTGAGACAGCTTCACATTTCCTATTTGTTTAAGTATAAGGTATATTTTATTTAAAAATTTATATTTAATTAAATTACTTTTTATGGTAAATAGAAATAGTTGACGCAATATAGCATATTGGATGTTATATCAGCTAAGTCTCTTGGATGCGACCGGGAACTATGGCGGCTAAACATCAGCTTATTTTAAATCCAAAATAATGCTAGCATTAAAAAAAGATTTGTAAAGTTTAGGTTGGACATTAGTTTACAAAGTAATTTCAAGTTAAATCCCCTAACCTCATTAAATAAGTTCTGCAGTGTAATATCAAGAACAATATAGTTTTACTTGTAATTTACACACATAACGTTCCTTAATCATTTACACATCCCATGTTTTATTTCTCTTTGTGCAGAAGAAGCGAAGCAGGCAGGGTAGATACTAGCTAATCGTTAAGTGCAGACTTGGGTTTAAGTTTGCATATTTGAAGAGTTGCACTCTCCTCCAATTTCAAGTTTCAGAAAACACAGGTCAGATAAAACATGGATGCAGGTGATTCTTAAAAATGGATTGAAAATTCTTTAAAAGATGTTTACAAAAAAAAGACATTTGTAGAAGTTTCCTGATTTGTTTACCGGTATTCCCGACTGAGGGGAGGGAATTGCACCGTCTCTGTTGTTCCTTATACTAAAATAGTTGTGAGACAGGCTATTTGTTTTTCCTCCACTCAGAGAATAATAACATGAATACTACTTGTGTATCTGCATTACAATTAGATTGACCAAATATTAAATAATCATCAGCCATTGTGGGTGGAGCTACAGTATCTTCCCCCAGTTCCTCATATATGCTTTTTTACATGCCACTCGTAGTGTTTTAATCAAACATTTATCATTTCCCATCACATTGTTTTTAGTAGAATTGCACATACCGATACAGTACATTGCAGCACATTGGAGTTTGGTAATCCTGAATGATCATAGCAGGTTTTTCAACGTAGAACACCCTCCAGATCAGCAAGCCAGTGGTTGTTTGGTACTTCTTATACAAGTTAAGCCAATCATCTTCTGTAATTTCCATGTCAAGCTCCTTCCCCTAATTCTCTTTTATGTAATTACCTCTGCCAGGAGGTTATGTTTTTGCCAGGGTTAATCTGTCTGTCTGTTTGTTAGCAGGATTACGAAAAAACTCCTGACGGGATCTTCCTAAATAATTCAGAAGATATGACTTGACCCAACTTAAATTCCATTACATTTTGAGAGTGATCCAGATAACCATCTGGTACAAAAAAATAAAATATCAAAGATCCTGTTTTTCCCCTTTACTTATCATTGAGCCATTTGCAAAAAATCATATCTTGGCGATCATATCTGATTGACTTGTAAAAATTCAGTGATCTGTAGGATGGCTATATCTAGCATGGTACAACATTTCATGAGGATGGGATGCTGAATAAGGTCAGGAAAAATTCCGGAAATTACATTGGAACATTGGAACATTGGAAACCCCATTTAAGAGTTTCAAAAAATCATAACTCATTGAATTTTGTTTCAATTCTCTTGACATTTGACATGTATATTTGGAGGATCATTTCCCTGAATTTTCCCAAATCACATCGGGATCCGATCCAGATTAACTATATAGCGGCTCTTTGAAATTGGCAAATTTTAACACTGAAAACGCCATTTGGCAGAGGTCTGCGCTCCCTTAGTGCTTTTCGAGTTTGCAGTGCTATTATTTTATTTTCGGAGGATGATGCATCATTTGACAAACGAATAAATCAGCTGTGAGAGAGGCTTTTATGTGTACTGCTTCCTCATTAATGTGACCCCTGTATGCCAATGATCTCATTGAAAATATGTTTCACTAAACTCTAATGCCATACTGACATACAGCTTAGCGCAGGTCAAGTGATGCTGCAGTGATGTAAGATCCACCAAATCGGCGCTAATGCAGAAAGATATTACAACTTTTGAAAAACATTTGAAAGTCTCCACAATTTGGTGTGTGGAATATTGTTAGCTTGTAATTATCAGGATTTTCTTGAGACTCTGGACTGATAAAATAAAATAAAAAAATCCCTTTAAGTTCAAAAATGTGTCTCCTTCAGGCTGTTAATGGACGCATGTTTCCAGTCTGAAAAAGAACAAAAAATATTTTTTGATTATATAGAAAAATTAGTTTATATACTCAGGTTGGGAATGAAAATGGTCAAGGGTTATTAAAATACCTGTGATTTAGCTCTTATTTTGCCTTGATGAGAGGACTGAAATCCCTGCACAGCATTGCCTCAGAGTGGTGTTATAATAGAGGTGAACACAGCATCTGAATCCTGTCTTGGCAAAATAGAGCACCTCTTGGTCCTTACTGGAGCAGCAGACTTGATTCTAAAGCACACAGACAGTATTTTATATGATTGATGGAAATAACATTCATAATGTGATGAAACAGATGTGACCACGTCAGTCCAATAATTTTAATGAGATATACAAGACATCAGTTTTTGTTTAACAAAATGCTAAATTATTGAATATTAGAAAGATCATGAATTTACAACGCCTAGCCTTTCCAGTACCAATTGCATTCTCATACACTACTGGATTGCAGAAAGGTTGTTATAAACATCCTCTCGACCAATTTGCACATATTTTGTGGATTCAGGATTGATGAACTTCCTCCAACAACAAAACAAGTCATTTAAAATACACTAACTTTGACCATTTCATCTCCATTCTATTAATTTAATATGTTACTGCAGGTGTAAATACTTTCAAAAATGAGTATTGAAAACAGAAAAAAAAAGATAAATCACTGTTGCCATTTATAGCTAAATGTGACGCAAACATGGATGGGATTTGTGTGGAACTATCAAGGGTTTCCTTACTTTGCAGCTTGATGACAACATTAACACATAAGTTATGTATATTACCAGGACTACTTACAATGAATCGTACCAGTTGGTTTTGCAGAACAGAGCCACAGCAGCACACATGATTTGCAAGACGATCCAATGCACTCAGGTCACACAGGGTTTTGGCACAGCACTTCTTCCATGGGTCACTGATGTTGTAGGCTTGATGTCCACAGCAGTTAACATTTTCTCTTTTGGGATGTCTGGAAGAACAGAAAAAACAGGAATATTGCAGGTCAGCATGATGGAGAAGTATTTTTTTTATTCTAAAAAAAACAACTAAATAATCTCCTGGACAATAACTTGTTTATCAGTGTGTTAACTGTGAAGTATGAACAATTTCAGTCATCCATGACACCACAGTTATGACATTCAATGCACGGAATCACAACGAAAATTAAACCTGAAGCATGAAAATCACCTTGAACTGCACTTATATGCTTAAAGCATATCTTTGAAATGTGAATGTGAAAAATGACAGATGGCTGAAAAAGATACATGATAAGCTACTGTCCCTCTTTTGTACACTTTACACACACATGACTGTCAGCATTCACCCAGAAAGACTGCTTACAGAAACAAGGTGCCTGGGTATGCACATTGATGCAGACCTCCAATGGAGCACCAACACCAGGGAGACAGTCAAGAAGGCTGAAAAGCACTTCTACTTTCTGAGAATCCTCAGAGACCAAAGGGGAACTGCTGAATGTCTTCTACTGCTGCTCCACTGAGTGCCTTGTCATACAGCATCTCTCTGTGGTTTTCCAGCTGCACTTTGGCACACAGGAAGGCAATTCAGATTTGTCATTAAAACTGCCCAGGAAATCCTTGGTCACCGTCTCTCCTCCCTGGTGAAGTCAGGGTGTCGTTTATCTTTATGGTTAGACCTTCATTTCTCCACAGTACACCTGAATGTACACCTGATTATCGAATTTATTAAATTTTTTTTACATCTGCACAACTCTTGAAACTTAGTCAGTGGTGTGGACTTTCCAGATTATTCTTCTAAAAGCACTCCTGAAGACATCCTTCACAAGCCCATGACCTTTGACCCTACATCACCAAATCGCTTCATTTCATGGGAGATAAGTACCACTTCAGGGTATGTTTTGAGAATGTTTTGTTTGTGCTTTTTCTTCCATATTCTTTAAACAACCAGACATCAGCGTGTAACTGAGTACAGTTTAAGCAACATAGCAGAGGTAGAACTGGTCTATCCATGCCTTTTCCACCTCTGATAAAAAACATGCATGCAATATTCAAAGAAATTGTTTAAGGTCATTTTAGAGATGTCAACTTGTGACAGATGGAGGATCCAATATCAACAAAGGCTCTACTCAACATGAATCACTGTTAACAAACAAAACAGAAAAATTATACCATCTTGTTATCTAAGCTTTCTCACAGCCCCAAAACACAACAGTTAACAAACTTGCACCAGCAAGCATATGAATGTTTCTTGTCACCTGATAGTTTTCTTTTTAAGCCTGTGGTTCAAATATATATAGATCTGTGAGTGTAAGGATTTATGATATGCCCACAAGTATTTCATATAGTTTAAAAATGGAGCATTTTACAATGGCTGCCCTTAGTGTATCTAAATGTGAATGACCTACCCCACCTGACGCCCACAAAATATTAAAGAAATCATAAGTGGTGAAGTGCTTACAGTGCAGGGCTTACTGACGCATTATAAAGTATGTTGCAAGCTGTAATGCTAGAAAGTTAAATACCCTTTAACCCAGGAATATAATAGTCTCAATAAAGTACGGTATATGAAACCACAGAACACAAAAAGCAATAATTGAAGAGGAGCCAGAACATGCAATCTAAAAGTGTGTCACAGACACATGTATATATTGGAACAACATCATGTTTAAAAGAAAGAGTTCCCAGATAACATTCCTTAGCATTGTAAATCGGAGCTTTTACGAGACAGCCAGACTGAAGAACAAAGGAATGCAACTAATATTGAAAGTTTGAACAAAGTTACAGGAATTTGTTTTCCCACCACTCCTGTCTGGATTTTTGTCTACAGATGGCAAATTATAACATTCTGGCGACCCTGCATCCTCTTGGGTGGAACAAATGATGAACACAAACTATGGATATACAACACATACCAAGCAGTCTCATTTTACTGCATTTCATCAGAAATTTAAACACAGACACACACACACAATCATTTACCGTTGTCCGTCGCAACAGATTTCATCTTTGGGTTGGTAGGCTTCTGTTCCACAACAGTGATGTCCATCAAGCTAAGAACGACATGTTGTACAATTCGCTGGGTTGTAAAGGACAGTGAGCTCGAGAAAGTCCACTTCATGCTTTACGTTCTCACATAAATTACAAGTTTTTGTCAAATGAAATAGACTCTGCTCAGTGAGCTTCGCGACAAAGAGGAAAAATGGTAAACACACACTCGATTCAATATAAACATGACGTTTGACCTAAATATTTACAACAAATCTACCCATAGGTACAAATACAGTAACCTTGATCCTCAAAAGATCTGAGTAGAAAATACATTTTTATGTCCATCTACTTTACTCTACACTTACAGTAAGCCAGTTAGTTAAGTCTTACCAGGGAGCAGCTATGATTCTCATTTGCGTAGTCCCCATATGTGCCATTGTCGTTCAATAAAATGTAAACGTAAGACAGAAAAGCACCTTCGGTAACTATGTAAATAGAGTTGGGGAGGAGCTCTGAGCCCTGACATAGAAGCTGCACTGAAACAACAAAGGCTTTATTTGGAGCTACGTTGTGCTGGACTCAGTTATTAACATCTCATATTTCTTCTTAACTTATACTGAATAAAAAGGCTTTTTGGTTAAGTGGCCTCATTTACAGTTATTGTGCACGTTTCCACAAAAAAAGAACTGCTTTAAATATACTTAAGTAACAACAAAAGAAAAGAAACAATAAAGTCATTAATACTTGGTTTATCCGGGGTGTCTTCTCAGATAAACCGCCGTCACAGCACATATGCGTATTGAAGTTATACATAGTGGGTTTGACATTCCTTTGACCTTAAAGAGAGGACATATCAGACATTGAGGATGTGGGAATGAGGAGCATCCAGTAAATTAGTGTCTGGAAAAAAAACCAACCAGGAAAACCTTTGTCGTGGAGGTCAGACACATGACAAAGATCAGATTCCACATCTGCAATTTTACTCAAGGCAATACTTGTTTTGACAGAAACAAGTGAGAGACTGTCTGTTAACCGAGGTCCTGCGAAATACTTTCTATGTAATGCAATGTGAATTTTGTCATTCCGAATTTCCCATGGACTACTGTTGCATCATCAGTCCTACCTACTTTAGCCTTGTGGAACAATAGTGGCAAGCACAAGTGAAAGCTCTGGTAGTTCAACTGTATTAGTTTTATAAATATCTTGCTTAATCCTTTCTTGCTGGAAAAGGTTTGGGACTTGCCGAGGGGTTATTTTTTATGGATTGCACACACCCGCCCACATTTTCAAAAATGTGAAAACTGCATGTTCCTTCCCTCAGGGACTGTGAAGATAATTTTGATTAAAATCCCCTCCTTCCATCCATTGTGTTACATGCTTAGCCTGTTACTTTAAGAGTTGGGTGCATTGTGGGACTTTTTGTTTTGTTCTGTGAGTTAGTTGAAGCGATGCAGCGGAGATGTGTGCGCCCGCAGCGGAGTTCTGTAGTGAGTTGACTGTCAGAAGACAAATAAAAGGAATCCTGTTCATCCCAAAACGGATTGTTTTCCTGCATTCTTCCCCCCATTCTACATCATCGGCAGAGTTGCCCTGAGTAAGCCTGTTACCAGCAGACACGATCCAGGCTGTGTAAGAGAAGCACAACTATAAACCAGATCTCGGAACTGCGGTATGGAGTTATAAATCGGCGGAGGTAACAATTGTCTACCGCTTATCCGGGGCTGGGATGCGGAGGCAGCAGTCTCAGCAGAGACTTCCCTCGCCTGAGGGACATGCCCGGAACACCACCCTGGGAAGGCGTCCGGTGGGGCATCCGAAACAGATGCCCGAGCCACCTCAACTGGCTTCTCTCAATGTGGAGTAGCAGCGGCTCTACTCTAGGCTCCTCCCTGGTGACTGAGCTCCTCACCCTTTGTCTGAGGGTGCACCCAGCCATCCTACGGAGGAAACTCATATCATCCGCTTGTATCCGGGATCTCATTCTTTCGGTCATGACCCAGAGCTCATGACCATAGGTGAGGGTAGAAACGAAGATCGACCAGTAAATCGAGAGCTTCGTCTTCCGGCTCAGCTCCTTCTTCACCACAACGGACCGATACAATGTCCGCATAACTGCAGATGCACCGATCTGCCTGTCGATCTCACGCTCCATCTTCCCCTCACTCATGAACAAGACCCTGAGATACTTGAACTCCTCCACTTGGGGCAAGGGCACTCCACCGACCCGAAGGGGGCAAGTCACCTTTTTCCGGTCGAGAACCATGGCCTCGGATTTAGAGGTGCTGATCCTCATCCCAGTTACTTCACACTTGGCTGCAAACCATGCCAGTGCACGCTGAAGGTCTTGGTTCGATGAAGTTAACAGAACCACATCATCTGCAAAAAGCAGAGACAAGATCCTGTGGTCCCCAAACCAGACCCCCTCCGGTCCCTGGTCCCTGGTCCCTGGTCCCTGGTCCCCGGTCCCCGGTCCCCGGTCCCCGGTCCCCGGTCCCTGGTCCCTGGTCCCTGGTCCCTGGTCCCCGGTCCCTGGTCCCCGGTCCCTGGTCCCTGGTCCCTGGTCCCTGGTC
>OMNM01056748.1:5129-20381 GCA_900302745.1 Parablennius parvicornis | reverse complement strand
GGCAGATGCCGTTAATGATGAGAACAGTCAGGCTGAACAGAAAGCCTGGCTGCTATCTCCACTACATGGGCTGCAGGCGGGGTTCAGAGAGGACAGTCAGGAAAGGAATCTGCAAAGTTAAACTAAAAGTCATGCTTTTGTAATCGGGGTTAAAACTCCAAAGGTGTGTTGGAGAGATTCACATGATTTGGTTTCACTTGTTAACTACAATTTAAAAAAAAAAAGCCACATGCATAATTTTATAATGTGTAAAACGTTGCCACGCTGTTGTCGTTTAACCTCGTGATGTCATCAACAATATTCTGCTGTCAATATTCAAGCGTAAAGCATAAATCCTAACATCATGAAGTAGAATCAGCTAGTTTTTGAGAATGTTCAATGGGCCTCAGTGATGTCACTTCTCAAATACTGTGCGTCCTCGCCGCAGACATCGACGAGTTAAAATAGTTGCGGCTGCGGTAGAAATGCACAACTACACACACAGAGGCTGAGAAATGCAAACATGTGTAACATCCGATTCACGACCTGAAAAAAAGATGCACCCCGGCGCTCACACGCGGGGAGCGTTAACGTGAAAGCCTTAACACTTCAGGGACTTGGTCATCCCCCAGATGCATCTCTGTCCTGACAGCAGTACTCCATTAGTCGCACCAAAAAAAAATGTTTCTGCAGTTGGCACACCTTCGCTACTTTGCCAGAACTGCACGTAGCGCTCATATTTTCTCACTTGGAGCAGTCAAACACAATTATGCACCTGGAACTAGACAGAGTGCTTGTGAATGTGCAAAATTGGACGTATGCTGTCCTGCTTTTGTGTGAAAAAATAAACATATTTCTTTAAAAAAAAAAGTATGCATTCATCGTTTCCATTGTGTTTTACACACCAGACACCACACATGGGTAACTGGCAGCCCACAGGCATCGCCTCATGGTGAGTCATTTTATGCATATTTTTACCAAAGTTATTATATCACTGGGGTTATTTTGAAATAAAACAATATCAGAAGCATTTAAGTTGATTTAAATTAGATGCAATTTGTCCTTTTCATTCAATTAATGGCCCTACTTTGCATACATCCTTGTTGTCGTCGTTTTTTATCACGATTTGGCCCTCAGGTAGTGTAGATCAACTTTCTGTGGCCATCGCTGTGATCAAAGTTACCCATCCCCGCAACGCTCCACGAATGAAGACATTACAGCAAGATCACAGATTAACTAATGCAAATGAATACAACACCAACTCACCGGTCGCAATCTCCTGCGGTGACGCTATGAAGGTGATTGGCAGCTCCATCAGCACATGCCCTCAGGAGAGCTACAAAAAGAAAGACAAGGGATATTTTAGCCCGTGTAACCGCAAGCAAATTGCTTTCAGTGTTCCAGTGAATAGTGAAGCTTTTCTCTATTCAGCTTTAAAACATGACCTTGTATGAATTGGATGTGTGTTGGCAACATTAATTTCCATTTAAGCAGAAGTGAGTTTATTGTAAATATGCTTTTTTTTTTTTTAATTTGCTGTGATGTGTGGATTTTTAAGTGGGCAAAAAAAACTACTGTTTGTAGCAGGATAAGAATTACCAAAGGGATTATTCTCAGATATGGTCTTGTTTATGAGATTACTTTGGAGCCCACGTGTGACGTCATTATAGTATCACTCCTAATAAATCTGGATGAAGTCTTTAATAAAGATTACTCCCACTTTACCCTCGACAACTTTCCTTTTTAGATTAGTCAATAGGTTCTTTATTTTGAATTTATATATATATATTAAAAAGGCAATAACCAGAAAAAAAAAAACCCAAAGCAATTCTAATGATTTTCCCAATGCACTTTGGACAACATGTGCAGTCTCAAGGTTTTTGAGATTAAATGAATGTACCTCTTTCAATCACTTAACAAAAGTGCCACATTTGAATAAGTTGCAAATTACTGGGAAACAAACCATCTTTGTCAAAATGGAAACTTAACAAGCAACATGCTACTCAGGGTCTAGAAGGCATTAGGGTTAAAAACAATTGGACACTTTCAAGAGAAACTCCGTGACAAAGCACTTAGAATTCAGATTTTTTTTTTAAAAAACAGTCCAATGAGGTGGTTATTTTCCATTCTTAAAATGTTATTCAAGTTGCACTAAATTAGATGCAAACCATTTGCAAATGCATGCTCTTCCCTGGCTTTCTGTTCTATTTAAATTGAACAGGCTGCCTTTTTTTAAGAGCCGTCTTGTGTTTGGGTCTGTTGTGGCGCACACGAGGGAGAACTTCAAAGAAACAGCTGAAGTTTTCCAGTTACACCTTATTGAAAAGTAACTAACGACTTCACCAGAGAGACGGGCAACAATAGTACGAGCGCTTTTCTGTCTTATAAACTTTATCGTCCTACTGGAAATAATTCAGTGTTGTTGTTAAGTGTATGCACATAATTAAAATGTAACTCAATCTGCAGCTTTAGAAAGTAAAAATAAACCTTGGACATTCGCAAACTTGCATTTAATATAAGTGCATTGCTGACGAGTCAAAGCTTTAAAGGATATTCATTGAAATATTAAGTACCACAGACATTTCAAGGCATTCATGATGGTGTATTTACATATATATATAAGTAGAAAAAAAACAATATACTGACCAAAATTATACACTTAGGTATCACCCAGAATGAAAGGTCTTGAAGTTGGATACATCTCTAAAGGATTGTTGTGTTAAACGTCACTGTCTACATTTTATATAATGTATTATTTGCAAAATATTACTCTAATATGACTTACTAAAAGCTTTTGACATCTATTTGAAAAGTTGCACTCGTGTTATTAGTAAAATGATTCACTAAAAAAAGGTTTGTTATATTTATTCAACATCCCAATGTATTCATCGCTAAAGTGATTGTCAAAGTGTACAATTGTTAGTTTACACACACACAAAGAAATGCACAAGCTACAAAATGTGTTTCCATTCCTAAATGAAAAAAAATGTACTGTTTAATGAACAACAACAATAAAGCCGCTTTCTTGCGTCAACATATCACACACATTTGCACATATGAAACAAACAGGCTAGACCTGCTGAAACAAACTCGAAACAAATGAGTAGTTCAAATCCTGAAGGGGTGCAGAACTTTACAACTGTTATTTTTACACATCACACAACTCTTAACACATCAGCAGTACCATGATCCCAAAGACAAATCTGTGAAGTGTGAAGTGAAGCAATGCAATCGGCATCACACATACGTACTGTAACATCCCACACACACACACACACACACACACATTGCCATCCACATTAAATTGGACTCAATTAGGGAGTTAAATGTAGCGAAACCATTTTTCCAACAGAAGGGGGTAACTTTTTTAATCTCGCCGTCCTCACCCTGAGTTCCTAAACGGTGAGAGAATCTAGATGCATTTGCATTGATGTAAATAAAACACTTATGCTCAAGGTAGTGCTTTTATTCGTAACCCCCCCACCACCTGCTGTCGATGTTTTGCGTTCAGAAGTGATTGGAATGTAAATGACTCATTATCTCTGAAAGAGAGCAAAGGCTGAGAAACTTTTCAAATGACAACTTCTTGAAGACCGAATGATTTTTTTTCTCCTTTTCTTTAAGAGCTTGCAGACAGACTGTAAAGCTATCAGTCTTTCCCCGTGTATATGTATCTGCATGCACGCAAACGCGCAAATGAATATTTTCCAGACTTGGAGATCCACTACTGTTACTTCCCTCTGTCAATCATTTTGTCAGCTCCGTCTGCGTGGCTCAACGTTTAAGGACACAGACACAAACAACTACGTTAAATCTGAGCACTTTGATGTGATTTCACAAAATAGCAACATCATCGAAGTCTCAAAATAACTGTACTTACATATGTGTCGGTGATTATTTTCATTTCTTACTAGTTTTTTTCTCAATGCTGTCATCTTGCGATTTTGCTACATTCATGTTAAGATATAAAACAGACTGTGAATCATTATAGTGCGATCTGTCTCCTAAATGGTTGTTATGTATATTTTATAAGCTTTAATATGAAAACTAGAGAGGAACGTAGTAACACATCATTAAGGCTGGATTTGACTTTTTTTTTCATGTTTGCTTATGAAAAATAGGTGCAGTGGATAGCACGGTCATTATTTTCATTCAAAGACTATACATACAATGCAGCACATAATTGCCTATTACATTATTGACAAGTTATTTTGTTATTGGCTTTATAACAGCCAAACCTAGTAGGTTATTGGCCATTATTACATTATTGGCTAATACACATCCAAATACACTCCCACACCTCGCCATTGAACCTAAAAAGGATCTCTTTAGTATGAGAAAGGAAGTACTCTCACTGCAGGAGAAAATCTAAAGGAAGCATTTTATGGTCTCAGCCTGGAATCAAACCTATATGAAGTGGTTCCCACTGGGACTTCATTTTTCAGAAACTTCTAAGTTCAGGAACAACATATTAGCTCAAGCGTTATCTATAATAGACAGTGTAGGCACTGAATCAGAACATAGCAACTGTGTCAACAAAGACACCCCCACAGCACTTAGTGCCACTCTGCAAAATGTATCATATAGCCCAATGAGCCCGATGTTTAAGAGGGTGCACAAGAGGATGCATAAGAGGAAATCGTTAAACACCCTGTCTAACGCCATGCTATCACAATCACAAGTTGGACGCCTAATAAACACTGTATTATTCTTTCTTTCTTCATGTCAAACTGTTGGGAGAAATGCTTCCTATATTTTAACATCACCATTCGTGTCAGAAAATTCCCCAGGACTTCGAAATGATCTTGCAAAAGGCCAGGGCTTAATAAAAACTTTATCTTCATTTTAACTTTCAAAAATGCCTATGGGAGCATCTGTCTTTCTAAATCTCTCAACGTCCCATTTGTCTTCATCACAGTAAATGGCTAAAATGGGTAATCGGAACTTGAAGAAAGATTATCGCTCCATCTGTACTCCATCCACAGGCGGTGAAGACACAAAGACGCAATTACTGTCACTCTTCCACTAAAAACAATAAATTGTTGGCTGTTAGAAGTCAGCCACACATACAGCAGTCTAACTGGCTTCCTCCACCTCGCTTTCTCCTCCGAGCATTTGAGTTTAACAAGCTCAACTGGAAATCTCATAGAGAGAGACATAGATGTCTTATGATTCCTGACGGCAATATGATGCGAGCCGAGGAGGGACAGCAAAACCAGCCAAGAGGAGATGACCTTGTAAATAAAGTAGCCATCCTAATCCCTCCCCGCGGGCTTCAGAGCCAACTCCTCTTGTCACTCACTCTGCTGCGTGATAGATACAAATGGTGGGAGGGAGATAATACACTTCCACGCACAGCACTAAGCCTATAAATTCAGCGCTTTTTAATCACCTGTGCCGCTGTCTACTTTGACGCAGAGAGTGTGCGCACCGATGTAGAAGCGAACATTATCCACACATGCTGCCGTGAGCCATCTTCTACAGTAGGCCTGTATTGATGCGACTCGTAGGGAGGATTAATACTTGTCAGGTTGGGGCTTCGTCACCGTACAGGAGAGGGCAAATGGTCACTGAGACTGCTGAAAAGATGATTATCCTTATTATGATGCCTTGACGACCTCCCTTCATCTATCAGTCCACCTCTTCCTCTTCATCTTTCAGCCTGTCTTTAAATCCACCCTGCTCTCTAAGCCTTTCCCTAAAATGTTAAAATAGATTTCCCACACAGACATTGCATTTTCTTCCTTCGTAGCTCCACGCGGTTACTCTTTACTTTATTCTTCCTATTTGTTGTTCTAAGTGAAAGACATTCACCAGCTTTCTCGGGCAGTCTTGTGTTTGGATTTAGCCGAATTTTGATGTCAACCCCCACTAACAGCTTGTCATTGCCAATTCTTAAAAACACCTTGTGACTTCATCTGACATGTTTTCCTCAACGCGCAGTGAAAACAGTGTGCGGGAAAATTTATTGCCACCATCCCATCCACCCGATGAGGCTGACACTCAACTTCTTGGTGGGTAACATTCACAAATGTGAACGTCAGCAAGCTGTTCAGCATCAACAAATGACAAAAGGAGGCACTTGTCGGCAACTCTGGCCATTTTCTGTTTTTGTCGAGGGAGTCACCTTCACTGATTGCTTTATTGAACAGCTTGTTTGTCTTGTTGCACAATGAGCAAGTGAAAGATCTCCAAGTGAGTAAATGAGCAGCTGATTGAGTGAGTGGGTGACCGATGGACCAGATGAGTGAGAGGGTGCGTGAGCGAGATAAGCAGTTTGATCCCACTTCATAACATCGCACCCGGCACCAATAAACTGAGTTTCCCTTTGATCAGTGTTGCTCTCTTCAAGCCTCCGTCGCTCCTGAGCTCCCTGCTGCTCTACCTCTCCCATAGGTGATGCTAAGGCCCAGGGGCAACACATCAGAGAGCTTGCGAGGGCTCCGTGTATGTTTGGGTGAGACGGTGTATGTCTGAGGTCTGTAAGGGTGGAGACCTGGCTACGATGCCTCCCGGTGAACAACCATCTGGAGAGTGACACAGTCAGACACGCTCATGCGCACACTGACATCTGCTTATCCCATAAACAACATTAAAAATACATGGCATATCAAGCGGGGAATGATAAACTTGCTACTAGCGTGTTTACCATCACACTGTGAGAGATCTGAGATCTGCCATTCAAAACTTCCTAAAGTCCCATGAGCGCCGCCATGAGCGAAATTGATCAAGAAAGCCTCCCAATTTCTGACATCCAAACCACAGAATCGCTTGTGGCACTTCACAAAACACCCAGAATGTCTCTGAAACTTTTTTTTAAGAGTAACCTTATCTGAGAGAGAGCAAATGCTCAAATCTTCCAGATGACACCCATCGCACTGACAAAGTACATCAGATATGTCCATCCACCTCACAGGGGTTGCCAAACAGTGAACATGGGTGGTCTGATTATTTGATGCAATGCTTCCCTTTTCATTATATCTCTTGCATGACAGCCAAATGTTAAACGCAGAAAAAAAAGGAGGAAAGGGGTCACAGCACAAGTTTAGTGAAAAATATAATCATCTCAAAATAATGACTGCTTCTTGAAATTTAAGACAAATTTTAATAGTTGGGACATCCACTCATCAATCTTCTGGACTGCTGATGTTCAAGTTATGAAAATATAATTAATTAATATTTGACATCGTAAAGTCTGAAATAGGATGTAGTTCTTATTGGACTCATGTTTATGAAATTCTGTCCCCATATCTCATGCACCAACCTGCTCAATAGTATGCAGAAGACATTGTAGTTGCTATTTCCAATGAAAGTTGTTGAACACTCACCTAATTTGTCTATTTAAATCTGTTTTATGGATGCTGTGATTATAGGTTTACAAAAGTTGTATCTTTTTTTTAACAGCTTTTTCGGTTAATGGCATCAAAGGCAAAACATGCATGTTCATGTTAAAATAAATATTTTATGACACAAGGAATGCCCAGTCTATTGTGTTGAGTAATTATCTTTTTTATATCCTCTGTTATTGTCATTAACCAGTTTTCTAGTTTGGAAGAAACAAAGAAATGAGCCACAGTCTTGTTTCTTGTTGCACAGAGGGGATGTGAGGAAATATAAAAGTTAATGCACAGATGTTAAAAACAACTAACAAGTAATTTCCTTTACATTTTTATACCAAATATATATAGTGAGGTAAATAGGCCGTATTTCTTCAAACGTGGAAGCTTCAAGGATGAAAGGTTAATACTTTGATAACAAGAAATTAAATATCAAGGTGGAGGAGGAATTGTCTACGACACAATGTCTTATGAACTTTTCAGGATATTTCTTCTAATCTGCCACTTGCATTCACCTGCATTTGAAACATAATCCCGATTAAAGGTTAAGGTCACTATGATCACATGTGTTTCTCATTTTAATGTAATAACTTATTAAAGCCTTGACATCTATTACCTTCCCAAAGTCTTTATGACCAACAGGTAAATAAGTGCATGAGAAGAGAAGAAAAATTTATGTCAACCGTGTTAGTAGGTGGCACTAACAGCTGCTGGTGGGGAATTCAAGTAGCTCTATATAATATCTATTAAATATTGATTTATAGTTATATTCTGTCCCCTTTAAAGACTACCCAAGGACTCTTTATCTCAGGCAGCAGGCAACCTTTGGTGTGAAATTAGATTAGAAGATTGCTTTGTCTAATGTCATTTAACATTTTCTAGAGGTCTTCTTGTGTAAAGGTGAACCCCGGGAGATTGGTGGCTGTCTAACTGCGTGACGGCGGCGTAACAGAAAGAGCACAGGTGCCTCATGGGTTTCTGCTAAATTGATAAGAATATCAAAGCCTTGTTCATTAAAATTCTATCTGAAGCAGTTTTAATCACAAGTTTGCCTTCAAAGTTATTTTGTCTACAAACGTTCTTCCCCAATCGCATACGTCTGTGAAAAGTATTTTTCTTAAGGTAGCAGCAAACAGCCTTTTTTGTGGCATCAGCATCATAACTTTGAAGTTCCAGTAATCCAGGTCACTTAGGTGCTTGATAAAACAAATGGGTCCTCAATTCATTCAGCATACTGGGATGTAGTTCTTTTTCTTCCGCTTCTCTGATTCTGATCACTTCTCTCGATCAAAACCACAAAACTGTTGAATATAGGTTGACATGAAACTATCTGGTTAGCGTCTTTGATACATCACAGCAGAGTAGCACAACAGCTATGCCTCAATTCATCTCATAAGAGACACCTCAGGGAGTCTGGGACTCCACTTCTTATTACAATGGGTCTTTTATGCATGTCTTTGAGCTGTCTGAGTTTTCATTTGCCTTTTGTTTTGATAATAGTATTTATGAAGCACAGTTATCAAGTGCAAAAAAAAAAAAAAATCCCTGCAATCTGGGGGATTTGCTTGATTCGAAAGTGCTGGCAAACTCGTGACCAGCGGGTTGCTGATGTGAAAGTGCCTGAACAACCATCTTCAACAAGAGCCATCAGAATGCCTTTCTTTGTCATAACTGCTATTCTGGAACTGAAGTGTAGTTGTTCAGCAGACTTGTACTTTGCAGCGACTATACTTTATGGTTTCTGACTCCTGGCCTGCCTGAATTTTGCACCTCTTTCACAGAAATCCACGTATTTTGCCAGATTTATTTGTATAAGCAAGAGCTGTATAAAAACAATGCCATAGTACAGGACTTTATAGGATTTTCTATTTGCCATGGCCGGTTAAGACCATTTTATTTCCTCCTTACTGATGAATGAATGCAACAGGCTACAGCAATGTCTGCGGCGGCTCACAGTCGGAGCTAAGGGCAGATTTGTTATGACTGAAGTGTCCACATTCTGGACACGAAGGGTCTTGGGACTTGTTTTATGTCCACCTGCTTGTGGAGAGAACACTTTATGTCACTGCCTGTATTCACCAGGCAATTATCCACAGTGAATAAATACACACGTGAATGCATCTGAAGGGATGTGTCATCGGTGGTGACTTGAGACCTTACAAATAACTCAAGGAAAGCTTCCAGCAGGATTCACTGTCTCCAATAAAACAGACTGTATATCATCCCAGGAAACACAATGCAACCAATTTGGGCTTTATATGTTAAATGAGCTCAATTTCCCCACACACTCTTTTCAATATTGACATAAACCTGCTTAAATTACAGCTGTGACTAAGCGCTTTAATGTAGCATTCATTATTGTATTTCAAATTAAAAATGCTGATGTGCAAAGAACAAATGCACGTGTAACTGTACCAATACTTCACATACCATATCTGGACTGTATTGACTAATTAATTTGCAGAGCCTATCTCCTCGGTGATAAGCAAGTACAAATGCTGCAAAGCCCATAAGAATAATCTTGAATGTCGAACTAATTAAAACCTAAAGCCCTCGGACTTGCGCTGTTTAAAAAAGGTGTAGGTCGCTAACAATAAAACTGGCTAATAGCTCTCTGGCACTGTTCATTCTGTCCTTGGTCATCCCATCGCTGCTGCTGATATAAAGATTTCTCTACCGGTGGAGAGGAGCTTTTAGATGGGTCTCAAATAGAAATCCATTGCTGAATCAGCGTAACTGGACTCTCCTCATTTTTGTACTTTTCAGGATGTAAATTAGCATTTTGGTCTAAGCACCACTTGCTGAATGTGTATCAACCCTTCATAGTCATGACCATGTATAAAATAGCATTCCTGATTCCTGTGTGTCATAACAACAACAAAATGTGATTTTTGTTTCAGTATGGTAGTGATGGAAAACAAACAGGGGACTTTGTGAAAGCAGGCATCAGATAGAACCACTATGATTGGGAAAAAAAAAAAATAGAATACTTTTGATCAGTCAGTGTTCTGCAGTGTTTTCACAAAATCCATTTAGTATCAGTCCGGCTCCCTGGGAACAAAACAAAGTTCAATCCAAACTGTCCTTCGGCGAGCTGAAATAAGGAATGATTGGAGTTGAGATGTTACATGAAGTATATTTAGGCCAATACAAACTCTAAAAATTTGTCCATCATACAAAACATATGATGCCAGACCAGTTCATGAGCAGCAGTTTGCTCATGGTCTATCTATCAGGCTCGATATCGGCAAGGATTAACATCAGAATTAGTTGCTAATTAGTGGTGTTGTGACAATGTCGTTGCACATGTTGCTATTTGTTGGCAGCCGCAGTTGTTAGTTCTGAATGTGCTCCGTGGGTCCAATTTGGTCAAAGACGAGAGTGCTCAGCCAAGCTGTTAGTGAATAACAAATACCAGTCTGCTCCCAGGCCTGTAACCTCCTAACAGAAAAGGAGGAACACAATACTATGGAAACTCAGAAAACTACTCCAAAAACACATAATATAAAGTTGAGTTCAGCCATGTCATGCTGTGTAAAAAGAGGAATGGTTCTAAAAAGTTGGCTAAGCTTGGGTTACACAGCTCATTAGGCACAAGTGTACCTCTATAACTGTGCTTTTGTAGCGTAGTCAGAGCAATTTTCCCTCAGAGCGGACCCAAGTGATAATGCTATTTACTGATGTAAAGGGTGGATTCGAACACCTGCAATTTCACATTGTGCTGGCTCAACAGGTGTTTGAGAAGGGGACGTTTCTATAGCACTTCGGGCTAATGAGCATCGATCAACTTTGTGGTATAACCTAAATGCTGTTTTGTTCCTCTGCTCTCAAGTCACGCTCTGTCAGCTGTAAGAGGTGCAAAAGCCCCTCACTCATGTAAACAGGCAGTGACACAGAGAGCAAAGGCGAGGGAAGGAAATGCGTCAGGTAAAGATCAATACTGACAGCCGGGGTTTCAGTGTTGTCGCTTGTAATCATCAGCGTAAACTCCATTATAGTGAATTGATTGGTTGCATAATCTTACGTGTATTCCTAATAAATATGCTCATTTCTAATCATGTTGAACTCAGTAACAGTCATTAAAAATATCTTCTCTAAAAATCAAAGAACAAAAAAAAAGGAGACTTTGTAGCAATATGAAAGCAATTAGGATTTTTGCACAGTGTATGCTACAATGGCTAGAGAGTAGTCTCCAATACAAACTAGTATATTACATAAAAGTAATATAAAAGTGCTTGTCTGATCTATTTGATGTGTGTGATATCTACCTTTACTCCAGAGGACATATAGGTGGTCCTTATCCAGAGGCTGGTTCAGAATGATCAGACAGATCCTCTGTGTGCCTGAAAGAGGGAGCCACAAGGACAAAGAGGAACAAATGTGTGAATCACACAGAATCAGACAGATACAAAGACAATTGATGAAGCAGAGTGGCGAAACAAGAAAAAAAAAAATTAAGTGAACGTTATGATGAACAGTTTTCATGTTCTCTCTGTGCATGCGTGGGTTTACTCAGGGTACTATGGTACCCAACCACAGTCTGAAAACACACATTTGAGGTGAACTGGTAAGTCTAAATTGCCTGTAGGTCTAAATGTGTGTGTGACTGCTTGTCTTTGTTTGTTTGTCTTGTAATGGACTGAGATCAGCTTGAGCCCCATGCAGTCCCGGGTAGGACAAAGCATTATAGAGAAGATGGATCAATTGATGCACTAATAAGTTCATTCAGACAGGAAATCAGAAAAAAAAAAAAAAAAAAAAAAAAAAAAAAACTCTTCTTGACCAGGCTCTCTAACCTCACCTTTTGTAGAAAAATAGGTGAACTCTAAGTACTTTGGCTCGCACACATTAATCTATTCTGAGTTGAATGTTTTGACCTTGGTTACATTCTCTCTGTCGCTACGTGACAACAAAGGGGAGACTCCTTCTTTTTTTTTCTTTTTTTTACTGTGAAGCAAACATAACCTGCAATCCTCATCTTGCTGTCCTATTAGTGAATTTCAGATGTTTAAAGTGTCCGTCTCAGATTTCAGCATTTCACCCATTTCTTTCCTCAACCGTCCATCAATCTTGCTTTTAGCATCTTTTTTTTTTTTTTGTACTTCTGCTAATGTAGCTCTCCTGACTAATACTGTAGAGTAGTCATTAATCTATCTGAAGGCGACGATAAAAGAAACTAAATAGGACACATTCACTGACAAAGTTGAAACAGAGCAGGGAGGAAAAAAAAAAAAAAAAACCCCTAATGGACCAAACACTAAAGCAAAACCTTTTTTTTTTTCTCCTACGTTTTCACACTTTCCACCGCTTGCTCATTAATCATTCTCTCTCATGTCTGCCCTTATGAATGATTTCTCATCCATTATTAAAGCCGCCTTTCATAGCGAAGCCAAGATGCCACATCCAAGCCGAAGCAACACTTAAGCTCTCTCCTAAACTGTATTTATGTAAATTCCACACAGCTGGATTCTAGTTTGGGAACAGCATGATATGAAATATCCAATAAAGCTCGTATGTTTCCCAACGTACACTGAAAGGAGTAGAAGAACAACGGCAAAGTAGGAAAAGTAGAAATCGACTTTAGGTTTCATGAACTTCTCACGGAAAAAAATGGCATTAAATCATCCTCTTTGGATCTCTATCCTCAGGTGTAAAGAGTATGTTTTGGCTCGCTGGAGAAAGTGTTGAGCAAATAAAATGTCCTTTGGGTTTGTGACTTTGTTGCAGTGGCAGGGCTTGATGTTGTTAAAAAGTTCACATCACTGGAAGGTCATTTCCAATACGAAAGTCAACTCCAGCCGAGTATGGTAAAAAGTAGAGGCGAGGAAGAGAGGATAAGGAGGCGACACAAGAGGAGGAGGGGGAAGGGGTACAAAGAAAAAAAAAAAAGAGCCGGACACGCGGACGCGTGGGCAGGGTGGAGGAAGAGGAGGAGTAGATTTGTCAGTCTTGTCTCTTAATTGGCTGGAGGTGTACAGAGAACAAAAGACAAACTCAACCAGCCGTGACTTTTCAGATAACCCTCCGACACACAAACACACACCTGTCTGCACACAAACACACACACACATAAGGAGGTGCATGGCCTTTCGTGCACTCCGTTCAAAAGAAATGTCACCTTGGGATTCTTTTAAAAGTGCCAGACAGCATAAATACCACAAACAGGCGCGCACGCACTCACACAGACTCACACACCAAACCCAGGCACGTAGATACTTCAGGAAAAAGCATTCATAATTAAAATGGTAAAAAATTTTAAAGGCTAACTGTGCACTCTGGGGATTTTAAAATGCAGACATCCAGGGGCTGTTTTTATATTCTCCTTTGAGAGTCTAGATAAGCATTTCCTGCAAGAGATTAGACAAAAAAAAAAAAAAAAGCCAAAGAAATATATTTTAAATCTATCGAGTATGGAGAGAAAAAAAAGGCTGATTCGCTAAACTGTGCAGTCAGGGGGAAAAAATATTTAGAAAAACATGTGATACAGGGGAGCTCACACACATCTTTGATAGCAGGTGACAAATTTATCAAGAAAATTACATCATCAAGAGGATGTGTGCACTCGGCTGCGCTCCGTTCTGGGATTATTTGCACACCCAGTGAAATCTTTAAACTAAATCTTGGATTTGTGCAGTGAGCAAATGCGAGAGTGTGGCCCGTAATGGTTGGCTAACATGTGTGAGTAAACATTTATTTTGGTGGATGCTTCAGAACTGCGATGGCTTCTCGGAAGAACGGCGAGTGCCGGCAAGCCTTCTCCACATTTAAATCATGCACAAACAGTACGTCGACAGCAGATCTATGTTACGGATTTGTGCAAATCATGCGTGTGTGAGAATGACGAGTGTACACAAACATGTGTAGACAAGCAAGCGGTACAAACACGGAGGCTTCTGTGGCTGAGCCAGATGAGTACGGTGATAACAAAACATCAACGGGGGAAAATGACAACGCACCATAACTTCATACATCATCTCGAACAGGTATGGATGCAGGTATTGACTTGAGTGTGCCAAAAGTTAAAAAAAAAAAAAAAATCCCAGTTAATAAGTATATAATTTCTTTTTTTTTTTTTTTTTTTTTCTCTGAAACTAACAACTGTATGTTGACTCCCTAATACATGAAAAGATGCTATTAACCAAATTCGGTGAAGCTTGTGTAGGAATATATAAACCTCTGAAAATTAGCACAAATTCTGCTTTAAAGGTCTCGAAATTAGACAAATACTGCTGAGTTTCACCACCCTGCTTTAGGTATTGTGTTAAATTGATGGGATAATGTTGAATAATAGTATACTGCTATAATAGTGAGCCATTAAATTGTCGGTCTTTAGTAGATTTTCAATCTAAATTCTGAAATAAATGTGCATTTGGCCATATTTATACTTTAAAACTCATATTGTTGTAAAAGGTATTCACTTATATGGCCCCTTATACACTGCTTGAGCAGCCCCGAAAGCTTTTTACAAACGACTGCAAATACACACACACACAGACACACAAAAGAAGACCAACGTCATGTAAGGTGCGCAACTCAGCCCTTTATCAGCAATTTGGAGTTTAGTGTCTTGCTCAAGGACAATTTGACCTTTGACATGTGGACAGAAGGTGTGGTGGAGTCAAACCAGTGCCTTCAGTCATATTATATATTATTGGAATGAAATGAGATCTTTTGTAATCTAGCTATTGTTTAAAAAAATAATAAAGTCCACCATCAAAAAACATTAATTATTCTTCCATGAAACCTGAGAGGTTGACAAATATTTCAATATTTGCCCTGGAAAGAGCCATTTGTGTTTGTTTGGCGATAATAGCGTCAGAGTGTGATGACTTAAATGATAATTGGATGAATTAATCCCGATATAGACTGAAGTGTCTCCACCAGAACTTCATTAAAAAAAAAAAAAAAAAAAAAAAAAAATTTTTTTTTTTTTTTA
>OMNM01056716.1:0-16996 GCA_900302745.1 Parablennius parvicornis | reverse complement strand
GAATAATTGAGATTTGATTATTGATATTTGGAGGCTGTGATGGGAATGTTTGGGAATACTTCCCCCACTGTGGTGTGTTTTATTGTTCTTCACAGAAGAGGGAGGGTGGAGTGTTAACACAGCTCGTGTGTGTGTGTGTGTGTGTGTGTGTGTGTGTGTGTGTGTGTGTGTGTGTGTGTGTGTGTGTGTGTGTGTGCGTGCGCGTGTGTTTGTATGTGTGCCTCCTAGAAAAACACATTAATACACATAAACAGCAATCTTTTACTGCACTGAGTTCCGTCGGTGGTCAGTTTGACAACATCCACTTATATAACTGACCTCTGTTTACAATATGTATATTTCCATTGTCTTTAAAAAATCAAAGACAGCTATGTGTCCTCTGTGTTGCACACTGATCCCTGCCCACTTCCAACAGTAGGAGCAATCTATAATTTAATATTCATGGAGCTGAAACATCAGGATGAAGAACTACAACAACAAAAGACAATGATGAGACAATAGACACAACGCAGCAGTAACATGTCGATCTTGGTTCCACAGACAGTTTGTAAAGTTTATTGTCCAAAGGAAACAGAGGCTGTCAGGTGTTCTTCAAGACTCAGCTGTATCTGTTGATTGTTTGAGGTAGCATTGAGTCTCTGTTTCAGGCCTGTGTGACTCTTCTCCTCTCACACTGTGCAGTGATAGTGGTGGATGCATATATTCTCTTTCCAGAGCATGCATGCATTTGACTTCAAGAGGTGAGTGTATTTGAACAAGCTTCCAGTTTGTTTGCAGAAAGCAGCAGCAGCAACACGGAGTTCAGTAACTTCTCTCAGGTTCTTCCTCACTGTGATGTTCTCTGTGGACTTCAGGAGGCTTGTGTCTCTTTAACGTAGCTCTTGTTGAAGTTGATTTGTTAGAAGCAGACAGACGGACAAGTGTTGGGATTTGAACAGGTTTGACATACAGAGCGTCTTTAAAGCTGCAGCTTCTGGGGATGTTTAGTAGTCATTGTCAATCTAAACTGATGTGAAGAAATAGAGGCAGAAGGTCATGGTGCAAATGCTCCAATCCAAAAACAAAGTCATGTAGTTCAAACAGCTGCAGAAGATAACATTGTTTAAGTTGAAAGAGCACCACAATATTCAGTGGGATGCAGATTGTCGATATGGGGCAGCGACGTGTCTGTCTCCACATGAGGCAGGTGGTCATAATATTATGGCTAATCCATATATTGAGCTGGTGGCCACTTTCCCATAAATAGAGCTGTGCTGTGTTTTTTTTTTCTGTAAGATGCTGAGTTGACTTCCATCAGAGGATTTCTCAGAGGTCAGAACCGTAGTTTTTAGGTTCATGCGGCGTCTGCCTCCAGAAGTCTGTCTGAAACACAAACTGACATCTGCACGCCCCCTGCAGAAGCTCAGCAGGTCAAACTGTGCCAGAAGAAAGTGATAAAGGTCAGTGAAGGAAAGAGACTCGAACCTGAGAAACTGCAGAATAAGCTCAGTTTTCTCGGAATGAATTTGTACTGCCCACTTAGCATTTTCAGAGTATAAAAACCTCTGAAGGGAGAAATGTTGAATTGTGACAGGACGTGAGCACTCACAGGGGTTTACCTGTGCAAAACGTTCATTAGGCCCCTGCAGTGCTGCGACTGTCAGGGTCCAAGCAGCTGCTTAATTAGCACATGCCAAACGTCTCCCATGAGACTGACCAAGTAATAACCTCGTCAGCCCGACAGCATTATTCCTCTGCTGCCATGTTTAATGGACATAAGGACAAAGTGCTTCATAAGGCAGACTTATATAAATGCAAAGCATGAAAAAAAAAAATTCAAAAGAGTCTATTAAGCCTGGATGTTAGTCCTCACATCGTCCTCAGTGGTGCCTACAGCTCATGTTACAGGCACAGAACTCCACATGAGACAAACCATGCACCATGTATCCTGAAGGGAACTGTCTTCATGGTGCTTCTGATTTTATTATCAACTTTATGGCCTGTGTGCAGTCTTCCTGCCCCTGTTCCTTCCATGGTGTCATTGTTGTCAGCAGTACCTCATCTCTCGGTGTGTGATGTTCATGTTCCTTTCCCAGGATAACAAGTTGTCAGTTCTTGGTTTGTTTGTTCTCCCCATCGGTATTCTTCATTCGTTTCCCCAAATGTACTGTTCTGCCCTGGAGTTTGGGTTCTATTGTTTCAGTTCTTTGCGGTGAGATGTCTTTTTGGTTTTGTATTTGTGTATTTTTATCAATGATTACATTTTGTTTTTGAAACGCTGTTTCATTTTTTCCTATCCAAACAGGAACAGTGAAGCTTTATGATTTGTGGCTGTTTGTCTGCTTTAGGACATCAAACAGTCGCTATCTCTTAAAAAATTAATTTCCCGTCTTTCAAGGTGTTGGACAGGATAATGTCGGGGTGGCTGCTTGTCACCTGAAACTCATGCAGTAGGACAATAAGTCCAAAGTAAACATCTTGCAAAAATGCTTTTAAAATAAGGAAAGGCACCTGTTGCAGTGACCGAGTCCTGTACGATCTGAGCTGAAGCACCTTTGGAGGAAACAATAATCTAAAATATTCCTGAACTTCGCACAGTTTTTATCTGCAAATATTTCTGTAAATAGTTCAGGCTATTGCTGTTGAAGAGTGTTCTTTGTTTTAAAGTTCCAGTTATATATTTTGATTTAGCAGCATTAACGTTTAGGTGCTCCTTCCTGCCACGGCTCTGTCTCCAATTGTCTTTAAATCAATTTATAAACTTTATTGAGAGAGAAAGTCAAACAGCTTGTTCTGAACCTTTTTCACACTGCAACTTTCTCTCATGAGAGCACTTGTCAGATTTTGATGGTATGGATGTTCATTGTAATATTGTTAATGAGGCACATGTTGATTGGCCGCTGAAAGGACAGAGGGGGATTGGGGGCTGGCCCATTCCTTGCACACATTGACAGACTCCAAAACAACAACAGAACGACACCTGACCGGGCTGCAGCTTACTGAATTCAGTCATTTATGCATGAACCAGAGTCGGAACCTGAACTGGAAGCTGAATTGTCCATCATGGATCCTGTACGGCTGTGTGTGATAGCAGTCCTCTCCTCAGACACTAAAAATAAACGAAAGAAAAAACAACGGTCGTCTTCAAACACCCACGCCGCAGCGCAAGCCACCGGGAGATTTATAATGAAATAAAGGGTCTTTTGTAAATCACATGTTCAGTGTTTATACTCATCCCATTAGCCTCTACCATTAACATCTACCATTAGCATTAGCATTAAAGTTGTCTCAATCGCAAGGCTGCAGGTTCGACTCCCATCTGCACCTATGTATATGCCAAAGTGTCCTTGAGCAAGACACAGAACCCCAAAGGGCTCCCGATGGATTGACAGCAGCCTCGCAAGCTACAGCCTCTGTTGTGTGAATGTGTGAAAGTAATTAACAAATTAAAGCATTTTGGGACATCTCACTCAGTTGAAAAGCGCCATATAAATTAAGTCCATTTACCATTTCTCACAACTCATCAGTGACATTTGGATGTCTTTCTCACAACCCGACAGTAATGGTGGCGAAGCAGTGGATTAAGTCAGAGATTTCAGGTGGTGGGACAGATGTGGTTTATGACGTTAGCCTCCTGTGTTGACAACAATCAAAATCCCTCCTTTTTAGGATGCGCCCCCTTGTAGGCAACTCTAGTTTGAACAAAGAGCCTACAATAAAAAAATAGAAACTTTCAAACTCCAGATTTTCAGGAAAGTTTCAACTGAGGTCGAATATCAATACACATGTTATAACAAGGAAAATTGATTTCCAGGCGATGACTCCTTAAAACAAATTTACGACATCAAACCTGCACATGGTTTTGTTTCCTTTCTTTTTCATTTGGAGACAAACATTTGGCTGCTCTGTTTACATTATGCTATGTTGCTACCCTGGTCACATATTGTCCTTATTTCTACAATTGCTTTTACATTAACTTGCACTTTGACGAAATGTGTTGTCTGCTGTCAAACCTGGGAGTGTATTGAACCTTGTGGTTACATGCTGGTTTGAAACGAGCAGCTGCTTTAAGAGAAACACGTCATTACCTCCGCCAAAGAGGCCATAAAATCACCAGTGTTTATTTGTCTGTTTGTCTATTAAAAATATATCTCAAGAACTAATGAGCTGATCTTCATGAAAACTGGTACACCTGTACATTTTGATCAAAGGAAGAACCTATTAAATATTGGTGGTGATCCAGATAAAGGAATTGTTACAAATTTTCATTCCACTATATATTCTTCCACGCTTAGCCTGTCACTTTAAATGAGAAGTGCATTGTGGGGGAAGGAGTCGTAGCTTGTTTTGGTTCTAGGGAGTGTAGTTTGTTGCTGTCCTGTTGTGCTCCGGTGACCGGTGTTACCCATGTGTGCTAAAAGAGCAATAAACGGCCACAATTCTGCAACCATCAGCATCTTCCCTTCTCCCTCCATCCAATGCCACAACCCAGCATTTCCCTTCTCCCTCCATCCGACCCAACATCAGAATTGGCCAGACAGACAGCTTTTCTTACCAGCAGACGTGTGTGAGTGAAACTCAATAACAAGCCAGGCTTCTCAACTACAGTGCAGATGATAATGTAGAAGAAGTTCACGATATATCATGTGTTCTTTCAAATTATGAAAAAAAAAAAATCACCAAATTGGTGAGGTGGAATGAGATGGGTCTAAATGGCTCCCATAAGGGTGGCAACAAAGGATGGGGGGAGCTTGGTACTGAGCTTAATGGCTGCCGGTTGGTGAAATGGGACTTTTGCAAGGCTCTGGTGTTTTATGTTGTATTTGGAAATGGTGTCATGCCAGAAACTTTTAACAAATGAATTGGCAGTATGTTCAACTCTATGCTGATGACAAGATTTATAGAGTCTATGGTCTGACTCTATCAGCCCTTGCAGTTTTACTTTTAACAGATATAATCTCTCTCAGTCTACTTTTCCTGTCAAATTTTGTTATGGACTTGCTGACAAATAGTTTCAATCTTTGAGAAATCTGTTGTCTCCTGTAACCTCTTGACAACTCTCATGCTCTGAAAGGTTGTGTGTGCTAGGCACTGGTTCCTCTGTGTCATGTAGACGTAGTGGAGGAGTCAATGACACTGAATCTTCTCTGCATGTGTTCCCTGAGAGCAGCATGTCACTTCAGTGGCAACTTACTGCCAAGCTCCATCTGAGGAGGGCTGGACGAGGAAGTGATGGACTCGTTATCTGTAAACAACCATTTATCCAAATATTTCTCATTTGTTCTATTACAGTAACAAACAAGTACAGAAAGATTTTATTCAATGTCTTTTGGCAAGATATAGCTTTAATTTTAATAAGATTTTTAATGATCCATCCTAAAATCCCTGTTTGTCATTACAGTCTGTGTCCTTGCTTTCGATCACGTTGCCACTAAATTTACACCAAATGATGATGCTTTGTACTTTGTTCAGGTCCAAATCTGAGTAGAGATTTTAAATCCTCTTTCTAACAGCATCTCTTCTCAACTTACAGTTTAAAAAAAGCTTCTGAAGACACAGCCTTCAGCAATAAGAAAACTAGTTTTTCTTTATTGAAAGACTGAAACTGAAAGTAAATCACCCAACCCACGTGACTGAAACGTCTGGTAAAAATTATACGTTGAGATTTCTCAGCAATTTTTTTTTATTTTTATTTATTTTTTTTTACATTTTGCAGATTCATCTGAGGGCTGGATTGGAAGCAGACACACACACACACACACACACACACACACACACACACACACACACGGTGAAGACAGTCAAATCTATGAATATTTCATGTTGAACCTAAGTGTATGGAGCTTCATTATTTCCAAACAATTTCTTAAGGATTTCATTCTTGATGATATTTTATATTTTCACATTTTCACGTTTGCCTGTGATAAATATTTTCTGGAGTAATTGTATCTAGAACCTGCATTATATTACCAGTGTGTCTGGAAATGTCTGCAAACATGGTGTCTTTCTGCCGCAGCCACAGATCAACACCACTCCCAGCACAATCAAAGTCTTACGCAGCCTCGTCATGAATTGCATTTATAGGAGGCTCAGTGCATTTCTGAGCCCTTTTGTGTTGGAATTATGTAGCGCAAGAGTCCAGGAGCAGGGAGCGAGCACAGGGATGAGCACGAGGGGAAAGCAGCTGTGTGAGCAGCTGAACCAATAAAACAGCATTAAAAAAACTGCCAGTCTCCAAATGCCTCATCCAGACATAGAGGAATTAATGATTGCAACGTTTCCCAGAATTCATTAATGCTTGGCATGAGTGAGTATTACTTATCAACATTATTTAAAATAGTAGAAACCTTGGACATTTCCCAGGTTCTGTGAGTTCTTGGCACATTGGCTCTGATCCGGAGCATGTTTAAAGTAGTCACATGATTCTGTGAGTGTTCTGTGATGACGTCAGATTGTCTTTGTGCCTGTGGATAAATGCTGGTCTCACCTCACGGGCTGTGGTCGTTCATGCAGTGGCTACAGCCTCTGTGTGTATTGCATTGGTCGACTTACTTTCAAATAAATAAATCTGAATTAATACTCCAGTGTGGATTCAGTTGTGAACTGTTTCCTCACAGGAAGTGAAAACAGTAGAATTACAGCCTTCGTGCGTTGAGTTTGCATGTTATTCATATTAGTGTCACTTCTCCAGATATTCCATCTGTCTGGAGCCTGGGTAAAGCTTGTGTTTCTCACTTGTCTTGTCTAGGTTTCAGTTCACTTGTCTCCCTGTCCTGTCTGCCCTCAATAAGTGTGAGATTACCTGATATCTCCCTGATGTGTTTCACCCATGTCTCCCCTTCCCCAGTTTATAAAAGCTTCCTTCATGTTCCTGTTGCCAGATCGTCTTCTTACCTTTATGTTTTGACATCCAGCTTTTTTTCTTGTCTTTCTTTTGCCAGATGTAACCTGCCTTTAGGTCTTTTTGCAGTTTGAGCAATACTTCTTGCTCAAACTGCCTGTGGGGTTACGTGATCACGATGATGTTTTTGGTGCATGTACATAAACCCGCACATCCATCTGATCACTTATTATAAAGGGTCCAGTCTGAGTGACGTGAACACATTAACCTCCTGACTGAGTCCAAGTGAAGTTGAAAACAGTTCAGTTTGGGCCATGCCATTACTGTAGAAGAACGTGTATTTATATGACTAGAGCACAGCTATTGACTGTTGAAGACATCATCATCATTCACATAACCTGAAAACTTAAAATGTCCGATTAGGTTATACTTTATATTATCAACTCATTATATTAGCAGATCAAGAAATAACCGTTTGTGATTGCACAACCAAAATTGTGTATCTTAGTTCTATACTATACTATACTATACTATACTATACTATACTATACTATACTATACTATACTATACTATACTTACAATATACAAGAAGATGAGGTTTATCAGTATTACATGAATATGCTAACGAAACATCTGCTTCCTGTCAGGCACTATGTGTGTTTCAAGGCCTGGGTGATAAGAGTGAGGAATATTTGGTTTATATGAGACTTCCTGGATGAGGTCTGGCATTAACTTGTCATGAAATGGTGATTCTTTTGCCTCTGGCTTTTCTTTTCTTGGCTATATCAGGGTTAACATATCTTGGAGCTTTTGCACAACCGGAGACACAAAGACAAAATTGATATTGATTTTTTTGTGAACAGGTTTTACAGCAAACAGGCATATTTCCCTGAGAAGCATTTACGAGCAGACTTCAGACTTTTCTCTTCATTGCTTATTTTCTATTACAAAAATGAGCAGAGTGAAATTCCCTCTTCTGTTCACTAATGTGGACAAACAGGTTGCGCTGCAGGGCTTTGGAGGCTGCAGAGTTCCGTCATCTGCATCGCACACCATTATCAAACATGACTAATTCACCACGTGGCCAAAAGACTCTAAAAGTGGAATTAAATATTTAAAAAGCCCACAGCCCATCCTCCCACCTCACAGGGTCCTTTCCCCAGAGCAGCAGCAGACTGGAGGGCCGCTCCTCCCTTACCTGAACTCTGCCACTCTCAAGGCTCTTGTCATCTTTGACATCTGCCTCCAGTCACTTCTGACAAGAGCCCTCGGGGACTTCATGAATGCATGCCAACTTAATACAGAGAAATGGTGCTGTGTGAGCTGCAGGCGTCCACTCTAAGGCTTTTCTTTTTTCCCTTGTTGTTGCTGTTTGCCTAAATGGTCTGTTGTGTGTGAACTGCTATCTAATCTCTGGATGCAGCCCCGTGTCATTTGGCTTTGTACAGCTCATGCTGGATAACACTGTCAGGGACATTAAACCCCAATTTGAGTGTGACCTTTTTAGCTTCTTTTATCTACGAGAGTCAGAGAGAAGCAGCCTTGCTCATTGTGCGAATTTCTCCATGACTCTGCTCTGTAGCTCCTCATAAATTAGCTTTCGTGGCTGCCTGATATACACTAAATTGTGCAAAGCTTTGGCACATCTAATAACCTGTTAAACACTCCCTGTGACTTTAATCACACAGTACAGGGCACTGCTCCTAAAAGGCTCACTCTTGTTTCAGACCTTATTTTAGGTGAAAAATTGATCCTCTGAGCTTGGATTCATTCGGGTTGAGCCTAGTACCTGGGACCCGGTTCTGGTGCAGTTCTGCTGAGAGCTTCACTGTGTGAGGAGAGAGAAGGACTATCCAAACCAGAGAAACTGTCTCTACTTACAGCTTATCTTCAGAAACCATGTTTCTATTGTGTGGAAAGTGTGCCAGAGAAGTAAGTGTATCTGTGTGTGTGTGCGTGTATGTGTGTGTGTGTGTGCGTGTATGTGTGTGTGTGTGTGTGTGTGCGTGTATGTGTGTGTGTGTGTGTGTCTGTGTGTGTGTGTGTGTCCTCCATCCCGAGTCGTGACTTGTAGGTGAACTGGAGGGGTCCAGGTGAGGCTTGACGAGGTGCCAGAGCCGCTCCAGGATGACTCTCTCCAGGGTCTTCATGACGTGTGACGTCAGCCCACAGCCCACAGCCACGGTCTGTAGTATTTAGATCCACAGAACAGGAATGATGCACGACATAATTCCATAGCATGATCGAGAGAGGAAGAAGTAGAGAAGAAGAGGTAATGAGGAAGATGTAGAGAAGATGAAGTAGTGAGGAAGAAGTAGAGAGAAAGGAGGGAAAAGTAATGAGGAAAAAGTAGACATGAAGAAGAAGCCTCCTTAAAGCTGACGTACAGCAGGTCCAGGATTCTCTCCTGTCTGGTGGAGCAGTTCACATACTGTAGGAAGGTGGTGAGTGTGGAGGCCATGGTGACGTGGATGAAGTCCCCCGAGATGATGAGGAAAGCAATCGGGGTTTGGGTCTGTAACCAGGCTATGTTTGGAGTGGATGATGTTGCAGGCAGAAGTGGGATTAACAGACGCATTAACATACATGGCCACCTTTACAGTGTGGGAAAATTCACTTGGTAGATAATTTAGTCTGAGACCAACACCCAGCAGCTCACTGTCTGGGCTGCAGACACGGTCTGTGGTGTTAATATGTGTGGGATTATACCTGCACGCCCACTCCCCTTCTTATTGCTCTCAGTACAATTCCGGTCCATCCGGCCGGTCGGATGATAGGTCGGGAATATCAGAGTGCAGCCATGTATCATTGAAGCACATTAGACTACTCTCTAGGTACTCGCTCTGACTGAGTTCATCCATTTCATTTGCCAGCATTTTTACGATACCCATGACGACAGACAATAACACGGCTTCAACTTCTTCTTCTTCTCTCGCTGCCCTGTCTCCGATGTTGTGTTCCCTCTTTCTGTGCTTCGTTCCCTCTCTGTATCCCCAATTCATCTGATGAACTATCCCCGGAAGGTTCGGAAGTCTCGCTGTGATGAAGCTGGCAGATCACGACGGCCATCACGACATAAACAAAATGAAAAGCATAGTCCAGTCAACGTTACATCCGGTAAAAGAGGCATGTTGGATAGAGCGGACAAAAAGTCACCCACACACCAGGAAGGATAAATTCAAAATGAAAAAAGATAAAAATAAAATCAAATGAAAGATGAATTAGAAGATGGGAGCATTGCTTGTGGATAGGTGGAGTGCTAACAGTTTCTACTGATTAGGAGGGATGGCGGTGGGCTGCTATTTTTTGTTTTAATGAATAAATGATATATTGAATTCCACCTCCTGCAGTGCAAATTTCAGTCCACTGATGTAAAGGTTTGATGAATTGGCATTGTTTAGTCTCAGGCTACTTTTAAAAGCATTAGACTTCTGTCTGAAAACGATTTGAAAAAGTTTAGCTGTTGCCATTCATGCCTTGATCAATAAATCAGCTTTGAATCACTCATAATCAAGTGCAATACAGTATTTTAATAAAACTTGCTAGCAAGGAGCAAGATCACACTATCACGGAGCAGAATGATGGTTGAAAAAGACCAGCGCATTAGGGATCTCGAGAGGCAAGTGGACGAGCTTCAGCAATACACCCACATGAGCGATGTGGTCATCACCAGCGTGAAGATCACGCCGCGGACAGTGGGGAGTTCAGCGACCAGGTGAGGCGCTTGGTGGAGCAACAGGTAGCTTCCTACCTCCAGAGCAGAGGGATGAAGATGGATCTGGAGCACATGGAGGAGTGTCACCCACTGACCATGAAGAACGGGAGACCCCCAGCTGTCATCATGAGGTTCACAAGTCGAAAAAAGAAAATAGCACTTCTGGAACAAGGATGCAAACTGAAAGGCATGGATGTTTACATTAATAAACATTTGACAAGTAGAAATGTGGACATTGCAAGGATAGCAAGACAACTTAAGAAAATGAGGCGAAATTCAACAAGATCTTCATGAAACTGAACGGAAATCCAGAGGAAGCTAAAGCTTTGGTGGTGAAGAAGATGACACCGAATGGTAATGAGGTAATGCGTAACTCTCATCTTCACAATGCCAAATACACCAAAAAACACAGACGACACCAAGTAACTATTTGAATATATTACAAAGCATTCTTCAACATAAACAAATGGAACAGGACACTTAACACAGTGTTGGGCAATAACACGTTACTTGTGACGCATTATTATAACGTCATTACTTTTGACAGTAGCTAACACTCTAACGCATTACTTTTTAAATAAAAAACTCCGTTACCATTACAATATGGTGCGTTTCTCTGTTACTTGGTGAATTAATTCATCCTTGGCAAGCTGCATCGTACTTCTTCCTGTTTACAGCCGCGCTACGGCGGCCGGTGTATCGAATTAACTGGTTCCCATGTTAATCAGTGTCACTCACTGTCTGCTGAATTTTACTGTGCTCGTCGGTCACCAGTTAACAGGTAAACCAGTTCATCCAAAACACCAATTATGGAGAGTCGAGGCGACAACAGCACGAGTTTTTCTAAATGGAAATACGCTCATTATTTTAATTTAGTTGAGCATAAAGACCATGTTGATAGTTTTCACACTTCACCTGTGCAGTAACATTGTTAAGGACTAAACACAACAGCTTTTATGATTCTGATGCCACTTTGATTTCTGTTCTTTTAGTCTGAATAACATATAGGCTACAGCTTGTTTTGTGTTTATTTCAGAAATACTTTATATTTTTGGTTTGTGCTGGTCTGACTTTAGTAAGTTTGTTCGAAAATTACTTTGTTTAACAATGTTTAGTGACGTGAATGAAAATTAATAACAATGGTC
Source organism: Parablennius parvicornis (assembly GCA_900302745.1). Lineage (NCBI taxonomy): Eukaryota > Metazoa > Chordata > Actinopteri > Blenniiformes > Blenniidae > Parablennius > Parablennius parvicornis. The sequence continues at coordinate 5,315 of OMNM01056716.1, read as the reverse complement.
AAGTTGATCAATAGTGTATTATTTTCCAAACAACACTGAAATGAAGCTTTAATGGGGGCATTAAAGAATGTTATTCAAAAAAGAAACTAAAAAGTTACTATTAACAGTAACGCATTACTTTTTAGTGTAAGTAATTAACAAAGTAACTGAGTTACTTTTTGAATGAAGTAACCAGTAACTTTGACTAGATACTATTTTTTAGATGCAGCTAATTTTGGCTTGTTCCCGTGTATGATGAGTCTGAAACTAAAGTCTGAAAAATGGTTTCAGTTGATCGTTGATGTGTAAACAGATCATCTGCCCAACTACTCCCATTTCGCTCGGCCTCATAATATATTCCTCCCAAAAGTTAGTTGTAATCAGTCACACTCTTGGATGAAGCTCTCAGCCCAAACAGACGGGATAAGGCAGGTGTCATTTCTAATGCACATTAAGATAAAGTGCTGAAGCTAAAAACTGAAAAGTGGTGAAACTCAGTGGTCGACAGTATCATTAATTGGATATTAAATCCTGCACCTTTGAATAGAATTTACAGAAAAGCTCTCATGAACGTCCTCCAGACCAAGAATAGGTGAGTGTGCTTAATGTGAAAAAGACAGAAAAGATGATGATGGGTCAAAGTTTGCTGTAGTTTGCTGTACATGCTAATAGTCCATTCAAACACAATTTTGTCTTGGGTTAAAATCTTTGTTTCCTGTGGCCTTTTTCTGGTCTCATCGGCCTTGTCTCAAGGATTGTTGCTGAAGTCGAACTTATTATTTGGCCGAACCCTGACATGCGTCAAATGAGCTGCTTGTCAGATCCACTAACAAAACAAATCTGGTGCAAATTAACTGAGAATAACTGCAAAGCCAAAGATGCCTGAAACATGTGGAAAGAGCCAGAATCACTGTTTCTTTTTGCAGCCACAAAAGATCCTCTGCTGCTGTTTTGGCTCATTTATACTCTCATTGTCACAAGTTTTGACCTGATTAAAATGCCACTGCGACATACTGCCAACAGTAGATTGTGATTTCTCCTCCATTCATCAGTAACATGACTCGCTCACTGTGATGGAAAGTTAAAATATACATACGGATGCAACAGATCACCATGTTTTTACAGGATTTATGCAAACAATATTTGAATAATGTATCCAGAAACAAAACTCTGCATTTGCTTTCAGATGTTTAAGTTCCTACATGAGAGAAATGCTTTATAGTGAAAATAATGAATGTGTTGCTTTTATGTTCAGACAGTGAAAAATGAATGATATATTTTATTGAAAGAATCAAGCAAGATCAATTATCTGCCATAAAAACATTAGATAGAGCAAGCCTAAGTCCCCGGTTACACGACAACGTTTCAAGTGAAAACGTACAATGTTTGCGTTTTCGTTTCAGAAACATTTTGCGTTTACACAGCAATGGTTTCAAAACGATGTCTGAAGAAGAAGTTTTTTCCTCCGTTTCCATGGAGATGGATCATTCTTGATGACTTCCACTTTGGGAACTGTTTTCAGAAAATTGCATTTTCAGTGGATCTGAGCACTGTTGTCACATAAACACACAGCCAACACAATGAAAGTTTTCTGTTTTCACTTGAAAATGTGTAAATAGGGCTAAATCCAGAGGGGACCACAAGAAAAATTATGATTAAAGTGGATGGTCTGAGTCTTAAATTCTGCTCAGTTGTTATCTTTATTGAAAACTAATCAGTACAGTTTTGTTTATTTACAGTTTTTGCTTTGAATCGTGTTGGTCCTTGTATTTCTTTGCATTTTTTCACTGATAATAGTGGTTCAAATTGTTCAACTTTTGACAGCTTGGAGCCTCATGATGTCTTGGTCTGAAGCAGAGGGACTTCCTCTAACACTTTATAGCATTATGAACTGTGACTGATACGTTAGTTCTGGTGTTTTGGGGGTTTAAAACATTTTCATGCTTGGCTATGATTTGACTGTGAACGACATACAGTAACAAAGGCAAACTGGATGCTCTGTGGTTGGATGATGAGTTATGGAGGTGTCAATCGGAGACACGAAGGATCGCACCTGCATCTGCAGCCACGTTGACCTAACACACAGCCCACCCGACACACACACACACACACACACACACACACACACACACACACACACACACACACACACACACACACACACACACACACACACACACACACACACACACACACACACACACACACGTGCGCTCAGCGAGCTGCAGGTGTTGTTGTCTGGGCTCCACTACAGTCCATCTGTTGTCCAGTCAGGAGGTTAACCTGGGCGGGGGTGAACCTGAGAGAAAACACTCCTGGTATCGCTCATGTCCAACAGCGGGGGTGCAGCGGACGTGATGGCTGAGGGAAGCCACGCACAGAGACCTGAATTCTAACCTGGACCTGGCTAACTTTGTCTTGTTGTGACTTTGTCTAGCTGTGACCTAGTTGGTGGACTTTGCTGAACAGGTGGTGTGAGGCTCAACCAGACAAGCTCACAGAGTCTGTGATGTGCAGTAATTCTACTCTTTCGACTTGACCCTTCTCTGATCTTTCTTCATGTATCAGAATAATAATAAGGAAAACAGACAGACTTTTCTTCCAGTGCATCAAAAGTTGACCATACTTGACCATCAAAGACCTTGCACTCTCCTCCAGATCATCTACACCAGTTGAATGTTTATCAGTGCGATGAACTGCATCTTTCCCAAGCCACATGGAGCAGATGTTTCTGATGCTTGTCTGATGAAGTTATCCTGATTCCACTGCGTGCCACCATCCATCCCATTGTGAACTGGAGGGGCGTAATGGAGCTGTCAAAGGTCTTTGACCTCTGCAGGGTGTCACTAACGTGGTCTATTAACAAGCTCTCAGAGGATCACAAAAGCAATTGATTAGGCATTAAGCTCACATTCAAGACAAACTGCTGAGAAGTCCAAAGTATGTGAGGAATGTTGGGTGGGAAAGAGCTCCGAGCATTACACCCAGGATCAGCAGTTACTGATGAACCCTTGTTCTGCTTTTGGTTATCTCTCAAAACAACATTGCAGAATAAAGTGCCATCTGCACACATGCATAAATTTGTCCTCTCTTTACCACCACCTCTCCGGTCTCGAGTCTTTATGCCACAAAAATCTTGACACTAAAGGTTCTACCAACTACCATTAGATGTAGAATAATCAGAATTCTTAAAACAGGATTAAGAAACATCAATGGCTCCAGTCATTTTTGTGCAGCTTTTTTACTCATGTCACATAGGTGGAAGTACAAAGGAAAGATTGTTGCTGTTGTTTTTGAAAATCTGTTGAAACCATGTTTTTGGAGTGATTAACTAATTAATCCACACATATTCATTCAAGCAGGAAATTTAATAAAAGATATGTAAAGACATTAATAGTTACTGTCATGAGATCACTCTCGGCCTCATTACAAAGAAGCTGCTTCGACTCTGGTGGTGTTACAGTTTGTTACAGAACTACTCTGGTAGTTCACAGGATTTACAGGACAGAGCATAAAAACTGTCTTAACTCAAGCCTTGTTTACACGATGAAGTGTTCAAGTAAAGTAGTGTCTGTTTACACTCCATGTGTACGTGCAACTTTCTCAAACAGCTCCCAAGATAAAACGTTTTGAAAATTCTTCAACTCTGTAACTTTGGAAACAGGAAAAAAACACAAGTTTTCTGAAACACTGCTACTGTGCATGTCCACTAAAGCCATAATAAATAGTTCTTCTGCAAATGTGCAATTAGAAGGACAATAACAACAACGACAGTGTTTTCCTCCAGAGTGTCATGACTCCCAGTCCATCTTCTCCTGGGACTGGGTAGATTTATACTCAACAATCACCGTAATAACAAACCAACTTTGTTGTCTGCCCATGCGAATGTCCAGATACTTTCCATTGTTATTGTTGATTGCATATTGTTCTCTCCATGCACATGTGTGTGATTTAAAAAAAACCCAACAACAACAAAAAATAAAAAACAGCGCCAACTCCTGGCCTGGAAAACTAACCACATTGTTTTCAGCATTTCTGCTGTGTTTTTGGAAAGGAACATAATTTTTCAAAATATTTCTATGTGTAAATACAGACTCTAAACCAGAAACGATATGTTTTCATTTGAAACATGTAAACCGGGCCTTCGTTTTTTATGAAACAAGTAAATCTGATGTCGTCCACCTCAGAGCAGCCTGACGCCGCGGACCGATACTTTGAGTTCATTCTGGACTGAACAGTCTTCTGATCTGTTACTCAGAATGAAAGACCTGCATGTCTTTTGTCAACATAACATTGTTTGCATTTAATCAGAGAAGACTTAGTGTGAATGTTTTTAATTTGAAGGTGAAACACATCAGGAGCCATGAAAAGACTCAAAGAACTAAACTCCTCTTCACTGTGTTGGCTTCCACCTTCATTTAATAATAGTAGTGAGTTCTTTTTCAACCTCCATCAGTCATTTTTTCATCCCCCACCTCTCATTAAATCATCCCGCCGTCCTTGGTCTCCACCCGGCTTCACTCCATCCGCCTATACCTCCATCTTAGACCTCCATTCTCTGGGCGTCCCCCTCTCCCTCCGGCCCCTCCGGTCTGTGTCGACACATCTCACCTCTCCACCTTGTCTCCTTCCCATTAACTTTGGAGCAGATGGCAGGGCCCTGCTCTCTCTGTGTGAGCTTGACTGACAGGGGCCGGTCATCAACCTCCGTGGACGACTAGTCATATGCCTCTCCGCTCCGTCTCCTCGCTCCACTGTTATGTCCTTTAACTCTCCTCATCCACGTTCTCCTCCAAACCTCCTCTGCTTCCCAGCTTTCATCACAGCTCCAACTCCTTCCTCCCTTTTTTTCCCCCATCTCTACAGCATATTCCTGCAACCTGTTACGTTGAGTTTGTGTTCAGTGCTGTTTCTGAACGCATCCTGGTGAACAACACAACATGACCTTAACTGCTATAGCACCATATGCTGCCAGGAGCACTGTACCTGCACTCATTTGTTGTGTTGTACAGTATCAGATGTTCACAAGGAAGGTACCTTGTTGTAAAAATGGTTCAATCCATTCGGCCCTCTTTTTGTCTGACATATTAAACTTCTGAGTTGAAGTAAAGGTGTCATGTGTGCAAACACAACTTTTGAGAAGTTAAATCTTCAGGCTCCTCAGTGATCCTCAGCGATAGATAGATAGATAGATAGATAGATAGATAGATAGATAGATAGATAGATTACTTATCATAACTACACAGACGACAGACAGCTCTATATATCAGTGTCAGCGAATGACCATGCCCCCTTATACCGGCTGAGTGAATGCATCAATTAAATTAATGAGTGTA
>OMNM01056611.1:8025-21346 GCA_900302745.1 Parablennius parvicornis | reverse complement strand
TCTCCAATGAGTCTGCAATCTCAGTCTCGGTTCATCTGTGCCCTTCGCTATTTTAGTATTAAGCTCCAAACCAAAGAAAATATGTAACCAATACTACTGTCAAGCGGACAAAAAAAAATTTAAATATACAGGTTGTTCATATGAGATGCATGAGCTGCTATCTTTTCATACCAAATGATCTCTACTCGCTACTAAATCCACTGAAATTTTTTGACTCAATACTTTTTTTTTTTTTCAGTCGAATAGGGATGTAAAACAACACAGTGAGTCCCATTTCACATGCATACCTGTTTGAAAAGACTGTTATACAGCACACAGGTGATGGGATGCTCATGGCCGCTGGTCTTCTCTTCCTTCATTGTCTCAAGCAGCACAAGCAGACTGTTGAAGGAGAGTATGACGTGTTGACGCTCCTCCTGGACGAAGAGGAGGGTGCGTGGGTCCTCCTGGGTACTCGGGAACACTCCCGCCAGACGATGAGCACACAGCTGGTTGGCCACGTCCCACAGGCAGAGCACCTTGAGAGTTCATAAAGTGGGGAAAAAATGTATTTGATAACCGTTGAAACACGACACTTTATAAAGCAGAAGTGTTTTACTGTGATGCAAGTAGTGGCCTTGACTCATAGTTCTCCGAAAAAAAACCACCTCACCACTTTCGCAGCGGACCAACGAGATGACTGTTGTTTTTCAAGCAACTATTCCTGAGCAGGCTGAGGTGAAGCCTTCCAGTGAGGTGAGTTCCATCCAGTAGCAGATGGTGTTTGAGCAGAAGGCAGATGGAACATAAATCACTCCTAAAATATTCATTCCCCTCAGAAAATCCAATGAGAAAGCAAACATGCACAGTGCAACAACAGATAAAGGAAAATGCAGCACAAGCACCAACATCCTCTTTGCATCAGGAAGAAAAAGAGGCTTTAAAGGAAACTTTTTTTGGAGAAACACCTGCTCTTTCAGAGGCAACGCTGGGAAATAGGTTACCAATCATTTGCCTCACGACCTCCTTCCTCTACAGTGATTATGGCAGGCAGTCACAATTAATCTTACATTTATCTCCACATTAGGTGCTCCAGCAGAGAGCTGCGCTCACAGACAGCGCACTTTCACTCTCAATCAATCAATCAATCAAATTTTATTTATACAGCGCTTTTCGCAGACAGGGGTCACAAACTCAGTCTCACCTTATCTTTGGAGTAGCTGAGCAGTTGTTCCTTGGTCTGCATGAAGTGAACAGCGGTGACGGGACCGGCGTGCCCGCTGAGAGAGCACACGGGCTCAGACGTCACGTAGGGGTTCCACAGCAAGACCTGATGATCCACACCTGCTGTGGCTGCAACCAATCACAGTGTCTCAGTTCAGCAGGGGCAGAAACTGCTGTTAATTACAGAAAACCATACTGGTTATAACTCCTCTCAGGAACAGGCTCAATGAGGCGTTTGATGGTTTTGATGAAGTACTATAAGCATGATGGAATGGGGTTCCATCTAATCAAACACTATGTCTCAGTGTATTTTGTTTAAACATTCAAACATTCAAAGAAAAAGCCTGAGGATGGTTTGTGTTATATCCTCTTGGGACCTGCGCTCAAAAGAGTTATTCAAGTTTATCTGGCTTTTAATTTAAAGTTTGTTTTGAATTCCAGTGTTCGAGTATAACACATGATATGAACCGAAATGAATACAGTAGATATGAGTACAGTGAAATAAAAACTGTGAAAAGGGTACGTTGAGGGTATGTTTTGTGATCTGACTCAAGCAATATAAGAGATGTAAGGACTCTTGATTAAAAGGTCAATTTTTCCATTAGAACATTAGTATATTATAGATCTATTACACGTCGACTTATTAATTCTAGGTTCAATTTCCTAACGGTTAAATATACTGTATTTTACAATGTTAAACTTAGTTTATTCTTTGGTATGTCTTTACCTTATTTGTCTTTTAATGTTTTTATGTTGTTATTTACTTTGTATACAGCACTTTGGCTTCCGAGTTGCTTGAAAGTGTTTCAAGAATAAAGATGGATTGGATGAATTTCACAAGATCAGATGTTTTTCATCTATTTTTCTTTTAAACTGAAACCATAATTATAAGCAATAACATTTCAACAAAGCTTTGAAATAACTAATAAAATATTCGATATTAATCTTTTTTTTGTCTGCTTGTTTTTTTGATAAACTTTAAAAGACCAGTTAAAGTTGACAGTATAGCAATTTTCTCTGAAGTATAGGAATATAAACGTGTCCCACCTATGAGACAGAGTCCACTATGGTGGTCCATGTCCCACACTCCCATTTTTGTAAAGTACAAAGTGACTCTGAGACTCCTGCTTTCCTTTTCCCTCCAGCCAATCACCATGCTGCTCTGTGGTCTGGTACTGCAGGACACCAAAGCCTCCAGCGAGCCCAGGTAGCGCACTGCAGAAACAAGACAGAGGCCCACAATGAAAGTAAATTAGATGTGACACATCGCAATTAGTTTACCACATCCAGAAAAGAGTGAGTAACACTCGGAGAAGAACAAGCCTGCTGACGGTGGAGTCAATTTGAATGTGGATGGGAAGAACACGGCATACAAACAAGACTATTAAATATGCAATTAACGGACAATTAAATTAAATTTCTGTCTGCGGTTTATGTACTTAACTGTAAATCTCTGTTTTGGCATTGGGAGCTTGTGAGACAGCAACAAGGCTAAACAAATCAGGATGTAGAGCTCAGCAAGCACATTTGATGAGATTATATTTCACAACAGCAGCTGACTTGTAGTTGGTCTGTGTTTTTTTTCTTGGGAAGCATCTAAGGAAAACCTCATGTCTGGGAGAAATATTTGATTTGGGAGAGTTTATTGAGTTTTTCTATTTAAATGCTTCTAAAAAAAAAATACATAGGCCTACATTGTACACTGAAATATGGGGATAACACAAACTACAAACATTTAAACCTAATGATGTCGAGTAACAAGAGGAAATAAAGCTATTTGATGAGAATAAATAAATAAAAACAATCCAACTGTGTGTAGCAGCAATGTTGCTGGCAATTTACAGTGAAATAATATTCAATATTTGACAAAATTTTGGTAGATTCATGCACTTCCTTCTTCTATGACACTTTATCTCACTGAGAGTTATTGGGAATCAATCCGACAATGATGAAAGCAAAGTGTACACTCCAGACTACTTGCATTTACACATACAGGACATTTAGAGTCACAAACAAGCCTCATTTGCATGCTTTTGGAGTTTGGTAGGAAATCAGAGCTCTTGCCAACCCAATGAAAATCCAGGTTGACTATGCAGGGCGGGCATGAAAAGGTGCAAAAAACAAAGAATCATACTAGCAATCATCAAATCACTATGCAGACTCCCTTTTATTTCATCTATTTAGATGAGATGCTATTCCTCCAATGAGGTCAAGTTTATTATTTCCATTAGTTGCCACAGTAGTGATAACTATTCTTTTTGGGCCTGGTCTTTTTTCAACCACAACCAAAACTAAAAGCACTTTCTGTCGGGGGTGTGAACTCGACCATATTGGCACATTATTAGTAAACCAAACCAATTCGCAGCCGGGCTCAGTGCCACAAAGAATTAGCTTGGCGTGATTTGTTCAGTGGTATTACAGAAATGTAATGGATCTTGCATCACCATCTATCTCAATTAACACTTCGATCGGGAAGAGCTAAAGTGGATGCCACGTGTCTCCAGTTGAAGCTGCTTAATTTCCAGAGGCTCCGCAAATAACGGCAGGTTGTGAGATGGCATGTGACAGTCTCGGGTCAGAGATCGACCATGAAGCTGGTGCAAATAATTACATCTGATTGGACTTCATACGGCACATCTTTTCTTCCACTCCATGAATTAAAAGATAGGATTACTTGCAGATGGTGTCCCGTGACTCATTATTGATTTGAGTGGCTTTGTCTTGATCGCTGACACACACAAATCACAATCCAAATCAAGCAATCTTTAACTGGGGAGCAAAGAGTTGAAGCCCAAAGAAAACTAGGGGTCACTACATATTTGCATGAAAGCAAGTTTCTCCTTTTTTTTTTGGTGATGTTTTAATTTTTTTTGGCATATTTAAGAAATATAATGTTGCCCACATTTATCCTTAATGTTGTTGTTTGGGGGTTTTTTCCAATTCCGTGGACGACAAAATAATGATGATACATTAATGCATTTCTCATTCACAAACATGTGTCCCACACCTCACCACCCTTGTCCTTACGGGTCTGTGTCCATCCCAATTTCCTCTTAATTTCCTCTCAATTTCCCCTCTCTGTTCCACCACCCTCATTCCTCCTTACCCTCCCTTATCTCTCTCTCTCTCTCTCTCTCTCTCTCTCTCTCTCTCTCTCTCTCTCTCTCTCTCTCTCTCTCTCTCTCTGGTGGCCCATGAGCTGGAAGGTTTGGAGGTCTGGATAACCAGCCATGTCTAATGGTACACAGCCCACTCATACTGCAGGGTGGGAAACTTCAAAAGAACAGTACCAGCACCCCAGAGGTGTGCAGACGTTCCTACAAACTCTCAGAGGCTCCTTCCTTTCCTCCCTCTCACACACTCCGAAAACACCACACACACGCCGCCTGTGCGCGTACACAAACACCGCCTGTAAAATTTCAATTACTCAACGCTTCTAATGTTTTGTCACCGTCACCTCTGTTTCCCCCTTTTTGTTATCCCTTTGTTTTCCAATTTGTTGTGCTTATTTGTGTGTACTTTATTCTCGTTTTTTCTTTTCATCAGGAGCTCCCCCTCTCACGGCGAGCTGGTCTCGGAGTGTTGAATCATTACCAAACAGCCCAATAAACTCTTCACAGGGACGCTATACGAATGATGCAATCCGGGCAAAACTAAGCGAGCTCTTTTGATCCGCACGCTAAGCTGATGTGGGGAGTCTCAGAGGGCCAGACCTCGAACCCGTGACTTTATGCCAAAAAGTCAGAAATCTGGCTATGAAGTGGGTGAGTGAAGTGCACGCGACAAAGCGTGAGGGTGTGTGTGCTTGCATCCAGGAACAAGATCTGCTTGAACATTTCCACAGTATTGCGTTAGTTGTTATTTGTAGTAATTACTTAAAAAAAAAGAGGGGGAAAAAAAGGAGCAAACAAGCCTCATGGCTCTCATCCCCAGTGTCAAGGTGAGTGTGTGTATGCGTTCACATTAGGTGGCCCTGACACCTGGAGTGCGTTTTCTTTGTTGTCTGCCCCTGCGTCATCTGAGCCGCTGATTTAGTATTCTTGCTTTCGTTCTGTCTGGCTAATGAAAGCTATTTTTGACCCCAGGCCTCAGGTGAACGTGGCTTCGTTCAGGAATGAGAAACAGCAGTGTTTCGGCTCTCATTTGCCAATATGAAAACTCCAGTGATTTCAAATGACAGCAATCAGGGCTGTTTGGCTGTACGGCTCCTGGTTGTCTTTTTGAAGCACATCTACATGTTGTATTGCTTTTCTGTCCGCTCATTCATTTGTATACTATGAAATAATAGATGGGTGAAGAGAGAAGTGCGCATTGAGATGAGACATCACAAAATGAGGCAAAGATTGGCAAAGTATTTGTTTGAAGAACTTTAGATTATTTTCACAAAGAGGCTGAAAGAGACTTTTAAATCGTTGTTGAATCTCAATTCGGAGGAGAAAAGACAAATCTCACAGATTAAAAACATTTGTTGTTATGGTAAAACGGTGAAACAGGATAATGGTTCAGGTTCATTTCCACGAAAATAAAAGTAAGTCCATGACATGATTTCGTCAGTCATGAAGGCTTCAGATTTTCTGTGCAGAAGTGTGTATGTTTGTGTGTGTATCCCACCTTTCCTAACCCATGCAGGGGCATGAGCTTGGTGTGTCACAGTGTAACAGGAGTGAAGTTTGCCTTTGACCAGCTCGTCCCACATGATGATGTCCGCGGAGTCGGAGTCCGTCCTCTGACCGAGCCTCTTGAACAGAGAGATCTGGGCTGATGTAAAATGCAAAGCACTGACCTGGGAGAAAAAGGCACAAACACCCACATCGAGTTGTGGAGCAATGGACCACTGAGCACAAACATAATGTAGAAAAATGAGGGCACTTGACGACATTCTGCCTCCCACCTTCTGCTGTCGCCTCTCTCTGCTTTGTTTATGAATGTATTACCTGTCCTCCAATGTCACCTATGGTGAAGACAGCCTGGTCAGGCTGAGACGCATCCACCCAGTAGTCTAGACACCAGGGGATGAACTTCAAACCCTGGACACAATAGGGGAGTATGTGCATGTTTACTGATACTTATGGAGGTTATGTACTGTACTCTACTGTTGAGTACTCACTTTATAATAACACTGAAAGGATAAAGGCTAATTTAATAAGTACACTCCAACCATCACATAATGCATATTGTAATAAACTGTTATTCTTTCCAAAGGATTTAATATCATTGCTCACGGCAAGTCAATTAGTTTGGAATAGGGCCAGTTCATGATAACGTTGCAAATGAGGGGCTTCAAAAACCTGTATTGAAATGTGGGTGATCAAATTAAATGCTAATTATACAGTTAAGTGCGTAGAAAAACAGAGCGTTATCTCTAGGATTTTATCTTTAAATGGTGAAATGTGCAAAAAATACATTAAAAAAACAAATGTGCCATTGAAGTACCAATATACCATTGCAATATCATTGAAGACATAAATAAGGCATTTCTATCACAGGCATTTTTGCAGAGAATAATCCAAGTTCTCGTTTCTGTTTGAGGTCACATTAAAAACCTTCTTGTGCCCTTTAAACTGGGTGGAAATATGTATATTTTAGGCAATAACTCCGCTCAAAGTGTGAGGTTCAAATAATAATAAAAACTCTTTTACCTGAAGTTTATACTTGCAGCTGAAGTCCTGTTGAGAGAGTATGTCGTAAAAACACACCTCTTTACTTGTGAAAGACACAGCTATCTGAGAATGAAGAAGACAAACACATTTTTTACGGATTTAACATTTTCCCAGACCTAACAATAATTAATGCAGTACTGTAAAATCATGTTATCCAATTCAATTATGTATGTCATCCATTAATCTTTAGATTAAAGACATACTAATTGCAAGTGGTGATCAATAATTGATCAAAACATGAATATTTACTTTCTGAACTTTATGCAGAAACTTCAACGCACGGCAATTAACCAAACCACTGATTAATAATTTATGAAATGAATGAAATACTTGTTTACCTCTGTGCATTACAATATCTGCCCCAATAACTTGAGATTGTTTATCAATAATTCATCTACATTTACATTTCAATGGGTAATAATTCTTCAAGGAACCAGAACGTGACCCCCCCTTGCCAGCTATCTAAATTGGACTGCTTTCATTGTTGTTACGCAACGTTTGGAAAGAGATGAGATGACCTTGTTCAGGTTGTGCAGCAGCACCGTGTCAGTGACCCAGAGGTCTTTGGGTGTGACCGTGCTGTTCTGCAGTCGATGTGCGTGCAGGAGGGACATGTCATTTCCGTCCCGCAGCCCCACTGTTCCTCCTTTACTCACAGCGAGGTACTGACCCGAGCTTTGCAGGTACAGCACCTGGGAGACCGGAACACATCACAAAAACATGATTAAACCCGGGCCGAGAAACCGATCTGGCGACGGAACAGAAGAGTTCAACCTTCAGAACAGCGTCGACACTGTGAAGCAGTTTGAGACATGAGAAAGTTAATTAGTAAAATTGATGCTTCAGATCTCCAAATAAAATCTTAAGTGTTTATTATATCTTGTATTTCTTGTTCTTACTGGATGTTGTATCGCCATAAATCTACAGGAGGATAAGTCCATTAAACACAAGTTCCTCCTTAAATCATCCTCTTACTGGATGCAAGTGAATAAAACTGAGCAGGTCACAAGCTGAACTGAAGCCAATAAAACAGTATAGCATTAATGAATTGCAGGATTTTACTGGCTGATATACAAGCACAGAAACTGAGAGCTGCACATTTAAAAGGCAGCAACTGACAGTACCTGATTAATCTGAGACACCATATACCTTTAAAAAAGAAAAAGGTTCATCAACACTCAGGATGGCTAACAATGTTATAGTAGCTTTACTATAAATCCCAAACTTTATTATAAATCCCAAAACTCATAATAATCAGACACTTTTGAGGCAACATCAAATCTGTTGTCTTCTCACATTCTGTTCATTTATTTTTGGATTCTTGTCTAATGTTTAATCAATTATTTTTGATTATTTGATCATCTGTAGGAAATATTTGACTTTTCTGATCCCGAGCTCTTGTCCTTAGGCTTGGGAAGAAAAGTGCAACCAAGAATTAAAATTGTTGACTGTAAACCTGAAAATTCATAGAAGTTGTAGTCATGAGTTAATTCTACCGTGGTTTGTCACTCTGCAGCCACTTTCATCTTCGTGACATCTTTGCTGCTGTCACAGAAAACATTGATTAGGGAAGCTTCTTTTTTTTTTCCTCCACATTTTCTATTTCACACTTTGCTGAGTTCGGGGGGAGAAATTAGACTTTGTGAATGACAATAGTCCGTCAGGCTCTTTTTGTCTGATCTAAGCAAAAAGGGTCAAGACCTTCCAGCCATTTGGAAAACAACTGACACAACAGTCTGACGTTTTGACAACCTCAGGATTGAAAGATTAAAGTGGTGAGCCTCCACTTCATCCACAGCAGTAGGCACTTTATACTGGCTGCCTCATTTACATATTAATTGATAGATGTTAAAGGAGTCCAGAGCCATTTATCTCAAAAGAGGTGTGCCATTCTGATGAGCCAGACCCTAATACTTTTGAACGTTTCCTCGCAATGTTTAATAATGTGGAATTTCTCCCAGTCAGCAGAGCTTTGGATTCTCTGTCAATGTCAAAATGTTTCTCAGATAACATACCACAGCGGGTCATGTGTTTAAAGGAAGGCAACATGTTGGGATGCTCAGGACACACTCCTCACACTCCATTAATCTCCAAGAGCTCAGTGACCTTGTACCTTCTGGACGGGGTCTCGGTGTGGGCAGGTCAGCGTCCGAGGCGGCTTCCAGCGAGGTTTGCTAATCGTTCTGGAGTTTTTCACTTTATCAGACAGCTCCAGCAGCAGGAAGGAACACAGCCCTGCCCAGTCGATGCGCCCTTCTTCCTTCACCGCGTCGCTGTCCAAAAGGAGGCCGCGATGCTCCTGAGTGACAACCACGCTGTCAAAAAGGAGGCCATAATCCTCCATGGACCCGCGGTCAACCAATGGCCAAGCCAGATTAACGAATTCGGTTCTGGACAAGGAGCGAGGTGCTCCCGAGGAGTCCTGTTGCAACGACAGGATTGTCAGACACAGCAGCATACAGGTGAACACAGCTTTCAAGGGTTTTCATAATATGCTGCAGCTTGTTTCTGAAGCATTTGCAATTGTATCTAGAGTCACGGTTCTATATGACACTGATAATCTCAGAGATATGTGGTGTGATTTGCCAAAGTGATTAAAGCTACTTTACCAGCAGACCAGACAAAACCCATCAAATAAATCTATTTTAAACACCAAGTAAAGCAGAGCTGCAGAGTGAAGCTCACATTCTCACACCATACACACTCTTGTCTAAATACAAGCTGCATGGATGGATGTCAAACTTCCAGATGAGTTCAGTTACTAAAAATATTATTCTGACAGAAAATTAAACACATTTAATGACACCTGCTAATGAAAGACTTCTGCCATGAAAACTCATGACGCTACTCATTGTAAAGCCTGTAACGGTCGCACTCATTACACATGGTTTTGCACCAGTTTATCATTAATGTCAGTTTCAATCAAGCAAATATTAGTTTCTCTTTCACTCATTCCTTGTCCTCGGGATTCCTTTTCAACATTAAGGAGGAAAATAAACAGCATGCTGGGATAAGTGGGAGGAAAAATTTTTTTTCATTTGACTCAAAGATGTGGCAAGTCATAAAATCAAAAAACTGAAAATCAAAGACTCACAAGGAAAAGATTCTGCAACTTTCTGTAGTCCTCGGTGTTCATCCTGCTTTCAAGCTGCGCCACCTCCATCCGCGTTCCCATGGTTACCGCTTAGGCCTGTCAATCAATCACCACCGTACCAGACGAGGTCAGAGAGGTAAGGATTGTGTGCGAGGGGTTTGTGCAGACAGCTCACAGTCAAATAATAGATCTCCCGCACTTCCAAGTGTTATGGGAGGAAACGAGACGTCCCCAGCCCCGAGTAATCCCATGGTAACCATCTGTATCTATTTCACAGCACGGTGCCATGTCAGCCTAATCATAGCGCGGGGTCACAGCAGTGGACTTTCTTTGTTGTTGTTGTTGTTGTTGTTGATGTTGGCTTTTTTTCCCTCCAGCTAAACATGTCTACAGCTGCATAGACAGTGTTGTCTGATTTCAAACAGAAATGTCCTTAATTTAACAGCTGTCAAAGGTGAAGGAACATATCTCCGTAAAAAATTTTACTAAAAGTGAAATAAAATTAAGTGTGACACAAGAAAGATATCAACAATAAAAACAACAAAAGGTAAAATTTGTGAAATTAGCCTGTGCTGGCATTAAGAACACATTTCCAAATTAAGAAACAAGTCTGAGATTGAGATTATGGAAACCCTTTTTTTTTTTTTTTTTTTTTTTGAAGATTCCACAAAACAATACAAAGTTCAGAGGAAGACAGCAAATGGTAGCAGTTTCATTTTTAGCCTCACATATATAATTATGAGACAAATTAATTTGTTGTGGCATCAAACTAAACAAAGATTTAGATGACACTGTGTGTAATGAAATTTTAAAAATCAATCCATTGCTTCAGCTATTATCTTTTTTTTTTTTTTTTATATCTGATTAACTGCAGTGTGATCTTTATACGGTCATCCACTATCTTTTCTGCATCTCAGACAAGTACACAGCAACAGATGTCTTGATGCCATTGTACAAAAAAAAAAAAAACATGGCCAAGCTCCCGGGATGATTTGCCCATATTTAGTTTATGAGTGTGATAACTTTTAATCAACCACATCCTGGCTTGTTTTGTCTGAAGCTGCTGGCATGTGGCTACGCTGAAAGAAAGGAGCCCGTCACTTATTTGCGGCAGTCACAAAGTGCGCGAGGGGCAGTGCAGGCCCAAACTGGTTGAAGATGACAAGAAGACAATTGTAGCTCAGTGCAACACGTGTTGAATTACAACCAACACAAATTGTAGGCATTCAGGCTTCCCGTGTCAAGTTGTCTAGGAAGTAGAAACTAAAACTATACGGCAACAACAACATGAGATAATAGATGATTAGGAAGATGTTGCTAGCTCTGATGAGTCCCATTTTCTGCTGCTTCATTTTGAATTACGGTATGTTCTTGTCACATTAGACATGAAAGAATGGATCTGTTGCTATTTGAGCTATAGTGGCGACTTGACTCAAATGTTGAAGGTAAAATAATACAACATGCCACCAAGCTCCAGTCAATTCAAACTCTCCTAGAACCTGACAATAAACTAACACAACTCGCAGAATCACCAGATATCTGCATGGATACTCAGCCAGTAAATCTACAGTTGCAGTGACGTTATCACCTCGTAGTGTATCATGGACCAACGTCAGGTCTGAAGGCAAAAGGGGGTTCATCAAAGTATTGGTGGATTAAATTTAATGTCGTGACTTATAAGTGTGTATTTTGCAGTATGTATTAT
Organism: Parablennius parvicornis; assembly: GCA_900302745.1. Taxonomy (NCBI): domain Eukaryota; kingdom Metazoa; phylum Chordata; class Actinopteri; order Blenniiformes; family Blenniidae; genus Parablennius; species Parablennius parvicornis. Next base: position 9,684 of record OMNM01056611.1, on the reverse strand, counting down.
CTAAAACCAACTCACTTACACTTCTAGTTCCAGACAATTCTAGAAAATGTCATCATTGTTTTTATCTCGCAGTCAAGAAAAGTAAAAAAAAATAAATAAAAGGAAGAGAAAAAAACTGCATCTTTGTCACTGCCCAAGGCTGTAAGTGAACAATGACAGGCTCTTGATCTGTAAGTGCATTCGCACACTTCACTGAAGCACATTTTTAATCATAAAGGTCAAACACACAGCTCCTCACTTAATAACAAATCCAAACTTACCGAGACGGACAATTTCAACCTTTCAGTCCACAATGGGTGTCCACAGAGCACTGTCCTGGACTCCCTGTGCTCTGAGGTGTTCAAACACCATTTTTTAAATCTGTGACATTTCAAACAAAAATCTTCAGCCTCAGGTTGGTCTGTCTTGGCCTTGACTGGGTCTCTCGCCCGGAGGAGATTCGACTGATTCCAGCTCGGGCTTTTGTGTCCGGGGGTTTGTCTCGGCCAGCGATGTCGGAGAGGCAATCAGTGTTAACAGCCCTGGCTGCAGCACACACACACACACACGCACACACACCCACTGAGATTTAACTAACTGCCCCCAGTAGCCCGGGTAGTGGCGCAGGCCGCACACATACTTGCACACAGTTCTCTTTTTATTATGCTCACTCTTAAAGACTCAGACCAAGTTTCCTGGCAACGACATAGTCAAAAACAGTTTTGTGAGTCCAGGCTGTATTGTCTGCATGCACTATGAGTGTGTGTGTGTGTGTGTGTGTGTTACATCTATTCACAGATTAGGCCCACAACAAAACAGAGCATGCATGAGTTACAATACCTCGCCCTGCCTGTACACCATGGCTACAGCAACACAATTCACATTAGTATTCTACTGCGACTCATAAAAGTGTTCAAGCACCAAAACAACTTAAACAAAAATAAAAAGCTGAGTTTTACAGTATCTTTTAAATTCCTTCAAGAGGTCATCTTGTGGTTGTGCTCACACCAACGCACACCCAAAGAGGAATGGATTGCCCACATGGATGACAAAAAAAAAAACCCCCTGAAAACTATAAGTCGAGCATAAATATCATCATTGCCTTTCTTCCCTTGCTGCTTCAGTGCCCATAACCAATCCCTATATGGGAATTAATGGTCTGGAATAACTTGAATTAGCTGATTACAGCGGTCGTCAACAGTGACAGGATCGGAAAATTAGGTCTCAGCAATTTCAATAATATAGCTTTAAAAATTAACACTATCACAATTGGATTACAGTGGTGCATGTAGGAGCCAGTACCGAGCCTAAAATAGCCCACCAGAAATCCACCATGGAAAATCTACTATTATACAGGGAAAAGAAAAAAGTTGCTGGAATGAGAAAGGGGGGGGGGATTGGTACGGATCTTAGCACTGGAAGTGCAGTGGAAGAAAAGAGAATGCAAGGGCAACCGAATGGGAATGAAGCACTTTCAAACAACAATGCAAATCTGAAACGAGACCCACTTTTTGAAATCTTTTTCACATGCCAGAGCTCTTTAATTTGCAATAAAAAGGAAAGTTTATTCACTTTTCATGCCTCGTTTTCCAAGGAATTTCAGGTCCTGTTATTTTATTTACACTTGGAAGAAAATGTCAACATGAACAATGCCGCGTGGGGGGGGGGGGGGGGGAAAAA
>OMNM01056359.1:9518-20796 GCA_900302745.1 Parablennius parvicornis | reverse complement strand
GAGGGAGGGGATCTCCTGTGAGAATAAAAGGGAACCCATCGACAGTGTGACTTATCGTCTTCCAGCTCATCCTCCTTTCCATTTGTCTCTGTGTTTTTATTTCAAATATTATCTCTTCCTCAAACACGCACCACCTATGGAGTCAGAGATAGACGTGGTGTTATATTGCCTCTGTTGATTTGTGTAAGTGCATGGTGTGTCAAGTGCGTGTGTGACAGTGTGAGTGATATCAAGTGTTGTTTGAAGCGTTCAAGTGAAGTTGCGGTGGCTCTGTTCAGTGGAGACAATAATATGTGGTAACGGTGGCCCTTGAATGCATCTGGATGTGGCAACACATGGTTTCCCAAGAGGCTTTCCACAGAAGCGAGTGATTGAAATGCTTTGCTTGATGTGCCAAAACACAAACCTAATATCAAATATTTTGCATCATATTCTCTCTAAGAAGTTCAAACAGGGCAGCTCAACTTAAAGAAAAAAAAAAAAACTTTCAAGATTGTAGGGTTTAAGATGATTTATTTCTCCATAGCCAACGTCCCCCTCAAGAGATTGTGTTGCTGTCTGAACAGGCGTGCTTTTCTTTCTCTTTGCAGCAAAGGGAGCTCAATGTTCTTTGTCACTCAGCGGTGTGTAATCCACCCAAGATGTCACAGACATGACTGACCTTCCATGGCAAAGCCATACGCTGGTCTCCTCCGGCCGTGACTTGCTTCCCGTGAGAACCGTGTAGAAGAAGAAAAAAATAAATAAATAAATAAAAAAAACAGAGAGCTCTGCTTTCTGGGAAGTGGACCTGAAAGCCATCATGGAGGCAAAGTCAATCAATGTGATTATTGGCTCGAAGTAATCAACTGATAAATCAGCACAGCATGCAGGAGGAAATATCACAGTGAAACTCATGGATGTTAAAACAGACCTAATAGAGAGAGAACACTGTTGTGAGTTTACATTAAAATCCAGCAAACAACAACAGAAAATAATTGGGAACGTGGGAGGGTTGGAAGTGGGTTCTCACAGAGGAAAACAATACCTCTAAGTTCCAATCAATATCACGTTTCGAAATCGTTGCAAGTTGATGCATTTTGTTGCGAGGCGCCGTTTTTCCTGGCACACACACACACACACACATACGCACACACATTGCGCCTGTTTGTCAATCACAGGCCAACAGTAAATGTGACAAGAGTTTTATTGACTTGAGGAAGCATTTTGAATTCCAATGAGATGATGCAATCCGACGATGGCAAATCCAACACCTTCCATCCTCCAACCCCAGCTGTCTTTTAAGGCATCATTACAAGAAATAAAATATTTGGCAGGTTGTTCACACTGCATTCAATGACAGCCACAAACACACTCTTTGAAAAGCACCCATTAGATATGGGCTCAGACTGTCTTCCAGCTACTATGCAATCACTAGTCTGCTGTGAAAATACAGCAAAACAATGTGCTAATGCATCTTTGTTGGAAAATATACGAAGGTGTGTTTTTTCTCTCTCTCTTTGGTCCCATTGTATTCATACCTAAACAAATCACCTTATTTGGATTCTGCAGGAGTCATATGGGGATCTGAAAGCAAAACAAAATGCTCCATGTAAATGTTTAATCTAGTTTTTTTCTGAAGTTTTCTGCTTTTATTAATATTTCACAAGTTTAGTGCCAAAAAATATATATTTTACAATGTGAAAAATCCAGATAAAGATAGGATGCAGTGCTTTCCAATTATCACAATCCATTATTTTATTTATGGTGGAACCTACAAAAAGTATGATTTCTAAAAATAAAGTCTTTGAAACTTAAACTCAAAATAATTAATGGCAGCTACATAGTTCAAAAAAGTTGGCCATATTCTTTTTGTCGAGCAACAGTTTGTCCAAGAACAAATGAGGAATGAGGAGAACATTAGCAGAGATATGAAGATTGTGCCATCCTTTTTTTTTTTTTTTTTTATGTTGGAGTCCATCTTACAGATGCTGAAAAGTTTGAACTACAGAAAGTTCTGCTGTTCTGACGGATGCAGCATTTGAATTTGCACTCTCTTCAAGAAATATAGTAAGATGTTTTCTTCCTGAAGAGATGTCACAGAGACTGTTTTATTGAAAATGAATCTTTTTTTTGTTTTTATTTTTGTTCCAGAAGAGTTCCGCTTTTACATAGCAGCATTTTGAAAATGATGTCCGTTTGCATTTTCAGTGACTTCGAACACTGTTGTGTACACAGACACCTAAAAAGCATTTTCACTTGAAAACATCTTTTTTGCAAACAGGGACTAATAGTCTCTTTCTAACTTAATAAGATACCCATTGATCTAGTTTTCCATTTTGTTTGATTGTATTTTAAAGACTTTGGCTCATTAAAATCTTTGACCAACTAACCAAATTGGCAGCAAATTGTCCAGCTTCTTTCTCATTTTTCTTTTTTAATATGTCATCACTATCAAATTCAATGCAATGTCTTCATGAAATTGGAAAATGCCTTTGCCTCATTTTATGATGTTTCCTATTTTGTATTTTTAGTTACATTGTATTATGTTTTAATTGACAATCATTGCATCTTATTTTCAATTTATATCTTACATATCATGGCAACCCTTTAGGGATTTGATATGTATTGTCTATTTTATCCACCAACATAATAGCTGATTTTCATTTGCCAGAAAATAGCAAGAATCCCCCCCTCCCACAAATTTCACCGAGACCATGCAGGTATTTTTGTTCAGACTTGAAAGGAGAATATCAAAAAGTCTGCAGTGTGCTTTGATTTGCCTAAAAACTCTCCCTTAATTGGGTGGTTAACTGTGATACTGCTGTGTGCAGTATGCACTTTGATGCAGCCAAATAAAAAGATGTGACTTTCTTTGTGCCACGGACCAAACTTGTCGCTACTTAAAGCTTTGTGACAATGTTTTTGCAAAATGTGTTGTTTCAGAAATAGGACAGAGCAAGTCAAGTGGAGGAGTGGATCAAGAAGATGAGACAGGCGTAAAGAAAGAGATCATTTGACTGGGTGTCATATTTCCGGTTCCGTCCTGTTTGTAGGGCGACTGGAAAGGAGGTGATGGGGGTTTAGAAGATGAGACGCGGTTTAAGAGGCGAACAAGAGCAAAGAGCCAGAGAGGATCCTGAAAGTGGGGAAAAAAAAAAAAAAACTGTGACAGAAATGCTGAATGGAGCAAGCAGGTGCAAGAGTGACAGGGAGACATTGTGATTGGGGTGACATACTCGTGCCTTGAAGGGACAGGAAAGTGACGGCTGGCAGTTGATCTGTGTTGTTTTGTTTAGTTTTTTTAAAAGAGAGAAGTGGAAGGGTAGAGTCTCTCTGATGGGAGAAGGAGGATTTATTTATTCTTGTGTAATGATGTGGCACCTGAAGAAGTAGGGTCAGGAGTTGAGTCAGCACTAGAGCTTGGTGATTCTGGGTCAGGCCATTATTGGGTGGAGATTGTATGTTCTTCTCGTGGAGACATGGGTTTTTATCTCGGTACTCCAGCTTCTTTTTTTATTGTGTAGCTCTGAGAGGGACTGCTGAACTGTTCATTCTGTACCCAGCCTCTGTTATAATGTCGGCTGGGATATACTGTTGTTACTCTCAACCCTGATTGATAAATCTGCTTTGTGATGGATGTTTTGATGAGGACCACAGTGGAAATTAGTTTTATTTATCACTTTTTTTGTGTCATCCTTGGGTTCTTTTCATGTCTTGAAAATATATATATGTGTGTATGTTTTATTTTGTATGCACATGTAGAAAATCTAAATAGATTCATTCATTCATTAATATGAAACATTTCTTTTCATAATACTCAGTTAACAATTTGGCTGATACCAAAAGCCACATGGACAAGTCTCCAAGACTTATTACAAAGTCCAGTTGCCCTGATTTGATTGGATGTCCACAGTGCACTCTGCCTTTTGCCCAGTGTATGTTGCGACTGGCTACAGCCCCAGAGAGCATTAGATGTAGCAGTATAGAAGATGGATGGAATCTCAAATAAACCATATCAAGGTTTTTAAAAGATATGAATAGACACTTAAAAAGTTTTCTTCTTCCAGAAGAAACAGCTCACATGTCGTAAGTCATCCAGCATGATGTTTGTGTAACTCACGGAGTTATGGCTGCTGCTCTCACCGTGGGATTTAAGGTTGGCCTCCCACAGGGACACATTGGAAATGTCTTATGACACCACAAGGCATTGTGAAAGAGAAGAAAATCTAGGGCGCGTCTTGGTCCCACTGGACCACTGAATTCTAGAAATCTACAGTTTGTGTTCAATTTATGCTTCTATCAATACAATTCAAAACACATTTCCACACATTTCTTTAAGTTAAAGTTATAGCCAGACAATCATTGTCTTATACATTACTTGAGTATGTTCTTGAAAAAAAATATAACACTTTAATGCTCTTACGCCACAGGTTCTTTCCGAGTTGATGTTCAAGTGGCTCACAATTTTCTCTCAGAAGATGCTGTGGTTGTATACTTTAACTCTTTTCTAACCTGAGAATCTGTTTGCAAAGGACTGCGAGGATGATTCTCCTCGGTATATCAACATCTTCACATTATTGAACTGAATATAATTTCAGATCGGTGTTAAAAATAAGTCCCTTAGGACTAAAGCAGAAAGATTGATGGGAGAAAAAAAGAATAATATTCAACCATCACCTGAGAACTGATGCCACACAAGGAAGCGTATTCTAAAATAAGACGTAAAATAACGTTTATGTTATTGTAATCGCGTCTTACTGAAATTTCTCCAGAGAATATATGCATCACGTCAACGTCTTCCACTTGCAAACATGCACACACCCACACAGACTTTGCTTTGGCTCGAGTGACTATACAGAAATCTAGGACAGCGTCTCATTTTGATGATTCAAGGCAGGATCACTTAAACAGGCGCCGTGTCCTCAAATGCAGCGGTGTTCAGATCCTCCCAACAACTGCCTTGTAGCTCTTTGTGACTTGCCGAGTATTTCTCCTTGGTTTAAAATGCACAACTCTGATTAGCCCCTCCTGACTTTCCGCGCCTGAAATGAACTCTTTAGCATGGAGCTCCCTTCATGCCGCATGACTGCGTCGCTCTCTCGATTAGCCTTGTGGCCTAACTGCTCTCAGCTATTTATTCGGGCGCTCGTTCGGCACAACACCTTTTCTCTCCTTGGAATAAATTGCCTGGAACATTTTTGTTGCAAAGGCAGGAGAAGAGGAGAACCTAAAGCTAAAAGGACTTGTTTCGAGAACCGATGAGGTCCTGACAGTTCTCGAGCCTTGCAAAGAAGAAGAAAACTGCCCATACCTCAGTCCTTGTGCCCGAGATCTTCGCATTTGAGTGTTTAGACTACTTTTACATGGAGACCTCAGGAACTTCTATTCAAGCACTCAAGTTCAAGGCCTGTCCTTCATTTTTTTTCTCTGCAATTGTCTGTTAGGAGACAGGGAAAGAAAGGTTAATGAGAAGTGTGAAAGATTTAGAGCGACAAAGAGAAGTGGGAAGCATGGCTTTTTGTTCACATAATTAAACTGTTGCACACTTCATTTTACACGGACAGAATGTAAACAGATATGTTCTTGATTGCAATGGGCAGCTCTCACGTAAGGTCAACCAGGGTCATCACAAGAGTCAGTCTTTGTTCAAACCACAATAAATTCTCTGCTTCTCCTTGTCGTTTCTGTCAGGGTTATCGCCAACATTGTGAACCATCCCTTTTTTTTTTTTTTTTACGTCTTTTCTCAGCCATAAAGCTTATATAGGCTCAAGGTTATAAATGCATTGCTTTTTCTTTCTGTTTTTTTTTTTTTTTTGGAGAATGCTATCCTCTGCAGGTGCAGAAATGATTCCCTCTATCACACAGTGGTGGGAAGTTGGCAGCCTCGAGAGCCAGTGTCACATATGTTAATGCCAGATAATAATTCTCTCTGCCAAAGAAATAAGAATTATTGTGAATGAGGACCGCCGTGATTAATGCTTCACATTACAGTACATCTTCTACCTTACCCAGCAGATATTTCAAGGATGATCATGCACAAGGGACTGAAAGTGCACCCTAAGCAAGAAGCCTCTTACAGTTTCGGAGCACAGGAATAGGAAAACCGTGCTCAGTTATGATACTTCGGATTATATTTACCAAATGTAGTCACACAATGCATTTTAAACACATAAAAGGTTTTTCATGGTTTATGACTACGTGTGCAATTACTCTATAAAAGCAGGAATGGAAAGAGTTTCAATAGAGTAAAAATATCTTCTGCTAAAAGATACACTTTCAAACCATTTAGGGTTGAGAGGTAATACTAAATATTGATTGCATGAAGAGACACAGCTGAGTTAAAAGTATATGAGGAGTAGCCATTGTACAGACAGATTTAGCAAACTTATGTCCATTATATCACATTCATCATTAATCATTCTGCACTTTTATTTTGGAAATCTCTCCACTTGGCCATCATAAAAGTAGAGCTTGGTTCTTGGAAAAAAAGATAAAACAACAACAAAAATCATGACTTGTTTCTTTAATACTAAATATTGGTATCACTATTGTTAATGTTGACCAGGAGGCAACATGATAATCTTATTAAAATGGTAATCTTTGTCTTGTATATCAAAGTCTTTCTCTTTCCCCAATCATCATTCCCTTCAATAAAAGTACAAATACAAAATGCAATTCAACTCCCAGGCAGTTCATAAATGCTTGATGCAGAAAAGGTGGATGATTGTGAGGCATGAATAAAATCGCTGCAGCAGAATTCAGCGCTGAGCTTTCATTAAAGTTCATCACTCTGTACTTTAAAACAGGGGGTCAAACATAAGGCCTGTGTACGAAAACTGATAGAAGACGGTTGGAGTGTTAAATAGCAGAGTTGAGCCACATTCCCTCTTTGTGTCATGTCAAGCTGTGTTACAAGCTACACAGAGAAGAGTCCTTTTCTACTGATGCAGAAAGACCTTGTTTTTTTTTCAGGTAATCTTTACAGCGTGTTGCTTTAGTGAGCAAAGATCTCATGTGATTGTTGAAAACAGAGCATGCTATGGACAGCAATGCAGCGTTTTTCTCATGCCCGTCAACACTTATACACAAGCATAACGGCAATCGTCCCTTTTTGAGTGGACAGCGTTTGGTAACCAGTGTTGGGAATAAACCTTTACTGCAGGCGTTTGCTTTCCACAGAAACGTAAAAGCAATAGAATTTGATTCATCAATGTTTTAATGTGCTTCTTACTTATTTATGCGGTACATGTAAACAGCTGTGAGGCTGTCATCTCCCTCTGTACTGACTTCTGTGCCAGCTGTTCGCTTCAATGTAAGCTTTTTTTAAAATTATTTTTTTTTGTTTGTTTCTTGGTATGAGTCCATAAATCAGTTACTTGAAGGAAATGATGTCATGCCTTCTGTAAAAAATGGCATTTTCCTGATAGATGATCGATTCAAACGGGCCAGTAATACTGGTGTTTTTTTTTGTATTTTCTTCAGTTACAATGAGTGAATCAGATAATACACTGATTCACACAATATTTCACAGCAATATTACAATAATACACTGATGTGTAAATATCTCAGAAGTTCTAATTGAGACAAACTATCAAAAGTTAGGGTTTGTCTTTTTTTTTTCATCTTTATCTTTCAGTAATAAGTAAAGCAATTTGCAATTGATTATTATTTTACTGTTAACAATGCACAGCATTTGTGCTTCTCATATGATGAACAATTACCCAACATTCGTGGATAATTGCATAGTTGTGGAGATTCAGACACATAATGTGAGCTGTTGATTTCTTCAAGTCTACACACAGCAAGCTTACCCAGTTTCAAAATGTCATCCATGGACTTTCAACACAAGAAAATTAACCAAGGCGTGGGAGATTGTGGCTTTTCACATGAACATTCAGCTTGTTTGAATATATGAGTGCAAGGTGCAACAAATCACGTTGCTATAGAACATACTGTTCTGAATAAGAACATACTGATCTAAATAAGAACAGATTAGGCAAACTATGCATCCTTCTCCAGGTAATTACAATCATTGAGGTTCAAATGAAAAAGAGAGAGAGAACTGGAGCATCAGCCATGTTCGTTCAAATGAAGAGCTATTACTGTGTATCTTAAGCATAGTTGGGAATATACACTTAAAAAAGCAAGAAATGATTATAACTGGGAATTCCATGTTGAACTGCTTATGAACTACTAAAATAAGCAAATACCAAAAACGTACTAATATATGTAGACGTTTGCAAAAGCCACACCGAGCTCCAAATAAGTACAATCAGTATTTGAACAGATGTAATATTCCTTATTGAAAATGTAGCGAGATCAGTGATGAGATAGAGGTATATATGGAGAGATTTAAAGTTGATACTCTTCTCACACACACACACGCAAACTCTCGTGTGGAGGCTGATCCGCTAATAAGATGCACTGAGGATGGCATCTGGCAGTTGTGTAAACTACCACACACTATCCATTTATCACATTTGCCATCTTGACTATGGAATGTCGGGTGTACCAAACCGCACTGAATACTGGCAGGAGTTTTTTCCTATATGGTATGATTCTGTAATGTGATTACATCTTAAAGTGTTTTCATCATTTATGATTACGTCTATTTTTTTAACCGCGTTTGAAAAGGAGGAGCTAATCAGCTCAGCCTTCCGCAGAGACGCTGCTGTAAATTTGCTGAGAGGTGTTTATTCAACTGGCGCCCAACGATTTCTGTTTGTCTGCTTTATCATAGTTTCTTGTCTGCACCCCAAACTTTTACTCAATATTGTGTATATTTTTTTTTATTTATTTTTGTCAAATCCTGATTTATTTGTTGTAACACTCCAATGTGTTCGACAAACAAAGTCAAACAAACAAACGATTCCATTTCCAGAATATTGTTCTTGTCTATACATTTCTAAAAGCACCAATGAACCATGTTCAAGCATTTCTGTTCGCGTGCAATTTCACTCATGGTATTTTTCTTGGTTTGGAAAACACAGCCAAAATAAAAGCACAAACTAGATGCCTGAGAATGCAATTTACCACCCTTCATACTGAATACTAGTCAGTCAGGCCTACAGTTGCCATGAGATGCTGGACTTGTGGTGTTTGCATGATTGTTTTTTTGAGACATAGCCACTTACAACTCAGCGAAAAAGGTGCCAGCAATGAATAAGAAACATATTTTCCCGGTGAATGAACAGTGGTTTTAGTTCCAGGCTGTTTCCAACTGGTTGGCGTTTTCTATCTATTCATTTATTTACTTGTTTGGTAATCCTCGAAGGCTTCCTACCTGTTTTTTTTTTTTTTTTTGTCCTCCACGCTTTCTCTCTCACATGGGTTCCTCCTTCTATCTCAGAAGATAACTGAAACAGCAGATGGTTGGAGTCATTCCGAACCCCGTCTTGCCATAGATTGGAGTGATATCTCGCTGCTGCAAAGCCTAACTAAGCATGCCTGCGAACGACACTGTGTGTGTGTATGTGTGTGCTTGTGTGTTGGAGTGGAAGTGGGAGCGAGAGGGTGTGTGCTGCCCGTGTGCAGTAAGCATGAGAGGGCCCCAAAGATTGGCCCTCTGTTCTGCTGTGCTGACCCTCCCCGCTGATGAAAGGTAGTTGACGGAGTAGAAACAAGTGGTGTGAGAGTGTTTGTAAACTCAGGAGAGACAGGTTGAGGGCAAGAGTTGGTGTCTGCGTATCATTTCTTTTTCTTTTTTTTTTTTTTTTTTCTTCCCCCCCCAACCTCTTCTGCCAAGTGGAAAACCAAAGTCTGGCTGCTGGAGACTCCTCTCATGGCACTCTGTTATGATTCATGAAAAACACCTGCCGGAGTGCACGCTGGGGTTGCTTTGACCCGTGAGTTAAGTGCCCATGTAAATGCAGTTTGTGTGCGTACGCCTGCGTGTGTGTGTCTTCCAAGGCACGCTTCCACGAATACATTTCTCCAGGGTAGGCAGATGTGGCTAATTTCGCTCGGCTGTCATAGATTGAGCGCAGTTTTCTTATTAGCACGATACAACGGCTGCTTTCATTGTTGATTACCAGAGAGAGGAATCAATGCCACGCGTGAATGAACATACATGGCCGTCGTTACCAGTTGGGCATATATGAAGAACGCAGATAGTGCAGACATTTACATAAAGGTAGTAATACATATCAAATGGACTGCTGTTGCATTTTCCAATATATCAGAGAGCATTTCTGATAAGCATTTCATAAGCGCTTTGAAATGTCTGCTGATATGATTAAGCGCTTTACAAATAAAAGTTGATTGATTGATTGATTGATTTCTAATATATGAAGTGATGAAAAAACAATTACAATATAAGAGCAAATAGACACAATTCAATCAAGAATTATTTAAAAGTAGAGGGGAAATTAATGGATGGAGAATCGAAAGCAAATGAATGAAAAAAGAAAATATAATGACAGAAAAAAAAAAAAAGAGTCATAGCAACAGCTCAGCAGCTTGTCCTTCACTGTGGCGGATAACTACCGTCAGCAGACTCCATTTACCGCTCGCTCGGACACTGATTTATAATTCACTGCCCTCCTTCCGCCCCTCTGCAAGACCCACTCCGTACACGCACTCACACACACTCGATGCACGTGTGTCCCCTCCTTTACCAGCGTAAGCATTGATGGTGTTGCCATGGCAACAGCATCCCACTGCAGAGGCAAATGTGGGCTGTGATCGATCTTTTTTGTGTGACTGCATCACGAACGTAGGTATCAATGTAGTGGTGAAAAAAGCTTGACTGTGAAATGCCAACTTCGGTTCAGTGGAAGATTTCAGGTGATATTTTTGGCAGGTGTGTATTTGAGGAAAAGGGGAAGAAAAAAAAACACTGCAAGGAGGAAAAGTGAGATGACATGTGGCAAGACATCTAGTCTGCACTGTCAGCTGAGTTTGTGATTTTGCTTTTTAAGTTCACGTCGAACCGCATGACGTTGCACGTATGACTGCAGAATTATTTCCAACATAAGGTTTGATGAATCCTCTACAAACCACTGATCCAGGAGTTGAAAGCATCCGTGATGGTTTCCTGGATGCTTTAGCACTATTTCTTTTAAAATGGAACATGTTAAAATCTGACTAATAACAGAAATTAAAATTCTGGACACATTTTTGCTTTTTATTTTTATTTTTTTATTTTTTTATTTTTTCTTTTTTTTTTACGATGGGTGCTTTGTGGGCCAAAACTGCTGTTTTGTTTAGAAGTCTATGGTAAAATGTGTTTTGCCTATGTCATTGGTATCACCTTTGATATGCATGGAGCCTGTCATAGAAGTACCAAATATTCG
>OMNM01056327.1:41449-55664 GCA_900302745.1 Parablennius parvicornis | reverse complement strand
AAGTTAACGCAGCAGTCATATCTTAATTAATGACTCACGCTAAGTATTTTGTAAAGCGTATTTCATGTTGTCTGGACAGAGAGAACTGGACCTCTGCTGGGAGCTCAGCGATGTCCGTGTAATGAATGTGATGTGGTATTTTCTCATCAGTAATCGCCCATCTGAAAAGAAGGAAACCACATCTAAATCTGTCCGGATTAGCTTCTGAGACAAGCCACGGCTGGATGTGTGTATACTGCACACATGTAAACTCACTGGTACAAGTCCTTTTTAGTGATTAACTCTTTTTTCCGGTGGTCAATCAGCAAGGGGTGGTCCTCTTCAAAAACCTTCATGGCTGGAGAGGAAACAAACCCCCCAAAATTAATAAAGGAGTCAACAAAAGTATGTGTAAATATTGTCACATAAATTATATAAGGTGAAGATGAAGCTCACCTTTCCCTCCTCTCAGCTCCACCAGTTCCCCCCTGGAGATCCATCTGTAGCAGGGGAACAGAATGGCTTCTCCTTCTGGGGTGGCCACCACTATTTTGGAGCAGTACCACTGATTTTCAGGGAGAATGAAAAAAGGATCTTTTTCCACTTTGAGCAGCAGAAGTTTTCCCAGAGATGCGGCGGTTTTAATGACGTAGGTCCTCGTCTGGAAATCAGAGTTAATTCGCATATGAATAAAACATTTTTTTAATAAATTCCCAGCTACTTCTTACAAACTCTTTTAAAAGAGGTGGTTGAGTTCTAGAATAAAGAGTTTGTTACAACTGTTGCCCGAGAGAGATACCGTCATCCACTGAACAAAAATAAAAACACAACACTTTTTTTTATCCCAAATTTTTCACGAGCTGAACTCAAACATCTGAGACTTTTTCCATGCACACAAAAGGCCAATTTGTCTCGAATATTGTTCACAAATTTGTTTAAATCTGTGTTTGTGAGCACTCCTCTTTTGCCAAGAAAATGAAAATACAAAGTTGTAAAATTACAGTTAATAATGGTTCAGATGAGGCATCCTTAGAGTTTCACAATTAGTCAGTGTTGGGGCAACAGTATTGTGTGTGTGTGAAACTGTGGACATCCCCATATTGTTTTATTATTTTCATCTCGGCACCTTGGTTATTCACAGGCACTATGGGGTTTGTTCAACAGATTTTGACACAGGCACGTTGGGCAGCTAAAGCACCGGGAGGGGTCTTGCAGGGTCCTCACAAAATATATTCTGTGGACCTTAACATGTGTGTTGGCTAAGGTGTGGTCCTGTGCTCTGTTGCAGGTGAGTGGTAAAAATGTGACTGGTCCAGGGCTGAAGGGGAATTTTGAGTTTAATGGTAACGCAGAGAGTAACCAGCCTGTATGAATGTATAGGAACAACCCACGATGGTGTGGCATATGTTTATTTCTGGGATATGTAGCCGTGAGTGTGTGTGTTTGTTAACCATGTGTGAAAGAGCAAATAGTTGTGTTTAGAAATGTAACTGTGGAATGTTCTCACAAAATATATTCTGTGGATCTTGGCATGTACATGGGCTAAGGTGTGGTCCTGTGTTCTGTTGCAGAATAAAAGGAAAATACATATCGAACCCATGCATGCCTGAACAGCATTCATATTTGCTAAGGGATGTGCAGCATCAGAAAACTAAATATTTAGTGCTGGAGCAGGAGGACATGAAATACCAGGGTTGGGAAACACACAGACAACCTACCAGGAACAGAATGCGCCTGATGAGCTCACCCATCAATTGATGTACAAAATTACGAAATCCTGTAAACCATCAAGACAGTGATGCAATATTCTGTGAGGGGATGGGCAGCCTTGGTCTTTGTGAAACCCTCAGGAATTTCCACCCCAGAGGGCCATATTGTGACTAAGTGAATGTTTGGGGAATGGAAAACAAGCAAACAAATCAAAACAAAACTATATGTCACTAAATTAGGTGAAATGAATCAGCAACATCTAAGACTTATTCCATGCACACAAAAGGCCAATTTGTCTTGAATATTGTTCACAACTTTGTTTAAATCTGTGTTTGTGAGGACCCCTCTTTTGCCAAGATAATCGATCCATCTCACAGGTGTGGAAAATCAAAATACAAAGTTGTACAACTACATGTAATAATGGTTGACATCAGTCCTCCTTAGAGTTTCACAGTAAGTCAGCAAACTAAATCGTCAGTACTGGAGCAGAAGGACATGAAGTACAAGGGTTGAGAAACACAGACAAACCACCAGGAACAGAATGCGCCTGATGAGCTCACCCATCAATTGATGTACGAAATTAAGAAATCCTGTAAACCACCCAGACAGTGATGCAATGTCCTCTATTTATGCGAGAGAGATAAATAGTACTCTCACATGCAAGCGTTATCGACCTAACTTAAGAAACCACAGTGAAAAATGTTTCTTGAACCTACCATCCCACTGAGAGCATCAAAGCCAAAGTTGTCCAGTTCAGTTCGTTCACTCTGCCCCTCTGTTCCAAACAAGGTGGCGTGTATGTAGTCCAGCGTACCTGCATATTTCATGTTGCCTGTGCTCACCTCTAGTTTGTATTCAGCCATGATGACAGAAAGTAAAGTCAAACACCTCAATTACTTTTGAAAAGAAAACAGGAATGATGTCGATGCTGTGCAACAGGGTATTTGAGGACTGTGTTTCACCTCTGCAGGTGATGAGAGTAAATAATATCGAGGGTGGAGTTAAAAACTTCCTGTGAAGCCAAACAGGTTTCACAAGCTGTGGGTGTGAACAGAAACTCCATAAAATTAACATCCTGGTGCATCTGGGACTTTTTTTTCAATGTTTTGTCGCCCTGATTGAGGTTTTTTTTTTTTTTTTTTACAACTTTTTGTTGGCATCATATTCAAAATGGGGATCTGTTGCGTGGAATTATTTTCCTCTGTAAAAATGCCTTGAGGTGAATGCGTTTTACTTGGTGGATATAATTGAATTGAATCAACTCTGAACAGAACTTCATCCCTGACAAAGAAAAAAAGAGGGCCCGGGCTACCTCTCTCCCCGGGAGAAGACACTGGAAAACCTTCAACAGGGTATAGAAGGCACTGTTTGTTGTAGGTAGGGATGTAGCCGTGCAGGCATTGTCAGAGTCAGTAACTTAGGTGTCAGAGAGCGTCTCGAGGATTTCAAGGATTCTTTGTTGTGATACCAGTACATTGTTCCATGACATGTTTTGAAATTCTTTACTTGAGGAGCAGTCGACCTGATAAATACATATACAAGGAACAGATGAAGTAGAATGAAATAGAGAGAAATATAAAATAGGTAGCAAAGGATGTAAACAAATGTTCTGTATTCGGCTCGATACTTTTCACATTATACATGCTTCCTGTAGGGAATACCTTGAAGAAACATTCCATTAACTTCCATTATTATGCAGATGATATACAAATCTTTTTATCCACGAGACCAGATGTTACTGATCAACATATGAAATTAGATACTTGTCTTAAAGACATAAAAGCCTGGATGAGCTGTCATTTTCTGCTTCTGGAGAGAAATTTGCACCTATGCTTATTTATGTGGAAATATTAGGGTTTCCTCTGTAAAAGTAACTTGACATGACTGTGCCATATTTGATACTATAAATAAAATAGAATTGTACTGAATCATAATAAAGAATTCGCACAACTATATTTACATTCAGTACTCCAGTGTACTTATTTTGGAGAAAAAAAATTGTTGCAGATCTCAACAACTACAAACAGTCCTGAATATGAAGCAGAAGGCAGGCAATATGAGGAAAAACACAAGCACTGATTTTTGACTGGTTTTGAATAGTTTATTTCCCATACACTGCAAACAAAACTTCCCAAACACTCCAAACAAAAGCTGAACTAAAGTTTACTAAACAACTGAACACCATATGGATTTAATGTGAATATCTGAATCAACCAGCAGCAAGAAATACCAATAAATGAAAGAAATCCTTGTGATTAAATAAAGATTCTCATAAAATGCGTTTGAATCAAATAGTTACTTGCTGAAAACTTTAATTGAAAGAATAAGAACAGTATTTCTTTAACCACACCATTGATGTGCTATTTCTTCATGATCTATTATTATAAAGGACGTGTAATTTGGAATCGTGCTGTGTGCTGCAGAAGCTGTAGAAGCTCTTTGTTCTTTTCACGTGTCTTTATCATTTAATCATGCAGATCCTGATTTTATTTTCTTTAAATTGTTATATAAATCACTTTCAAAATTTATTTGTCATAAATGCTCCATAAATACAAGTCATTTTTCCTCCTTACGAAATGGTGGACCTCCTGAGTTTGTCCAATCAGGTCGTTAGGACGACACAGCCTTATTTGCATGACTGATTGGGAGAGAGAAACACACAGGACACAGGAAAAACACACACTAATACGACTACAATCGTAACACCAGTTTTATTGTCTTTCAACTGTTACATAAACCACTTTCCAAATGTAAGTGTAATAAATGCTACACAACTAGAATGGCACTCAGAGAGTGCAGAACCCACCAACGCCTTATATCCTGTGACCCATATGGTATTACTCTTGATCCATATTATGTCATTCCCTGTCATTCCTTGGTGACAAACAAACAAACAAAACATACAAACACATGGAGGTGATTACATAACACCGCTTTTGGCTGGGTAATAAGTCTATCTTCCTGGCACTGAGCTAAGTAGTTTACAAACGGTTTACTTTGGATTTCGTACATTTTCTTTTATAATGGAAGAAAGGCCCTTACAGGAAAAGAAAAAATAATCGACAAAAGAGAAATACAAGACTTTTTCTTATGTTTCGTTATGTAGTAATCACTGAACTTCCTCAGGATTTCTTAGATAGTTATGCTGTTCTCAATCTCATTTGGGTCCAGATATGTGTATTTTATGGGCAGCTTTGAGTTTCTTTCAGCAATCTTGTCATGCAGGTTGGACAGATCGACCTCAAATTTCATAATATAGATCTTCACAGCTTGCTCCTGGAACACCTCTTCAGACATTTCACTGACGAGAACCTGTAAAATTGTATGAACAATAAGTCACATTGTTAGAGAATTCCTTAAAACACATGCTTGTTTCTTTTCGTTTTTTGGTCCAAGTAATACTTATAGACTTCTATTAATTTTTATGAAAAAAAAACCCCCACACAAACGTACTGTGTCTCTGTATTTTGCAGACAGCACTGTAGCCAATTCTGCAAACGTCATGGTCTGCGATTTGTTTGGGAGAGTCTCGAAGATCAATTTCTTGGTTGACTGCCCCTTGGTGGTTGGAGGAGGTTTTCGCATCAGTAATGGGGCATTGGCGACGAAGAGGGTGAAGTCAGCCTAAAATATAATCAGTAACATTATTTAAACATTTTATCATTCTTCTTTCTTTTTTTTTTATCATAAATTGTGATGTTGAACTGTTAATTCTTTAATTTCAAATGCAACCTCAGTTATCTCTAATGCTCAGTTAATATCACAGCGATAGGAAGAGTCCCTGCTGAATGTTTCTTGCATTTTAAATATCAAAACAAAAGGACAGTGTTTTTTTTTTTTTGCTTTATCAGACATCCTGAAATAATCTACCGCAGCCTCACCTGCCCGTTGTTTAATGCTGAATGTTGAGCTGTTGATGTGAAGATGACCATGGTGATGAACTTGACCACTTCCTCAACATCAGTAAAGCTCTCTGGAAACCCTGTTAGCGTCACATCACATCCATTAGATTAGATTAGATTAGATTAGGTAATCCTATATTTTTCCCACATGGAGGGAATTCTGATCATTGCACCAGCAGTGTACAGTAATAAAAAATACAAACAATTATAATAGGTACGGAAAGAGTAAGAGTAGCAATCATATAGAAAGAAGATAATATATTATCAGTATACAGTATTTTTAAAATAATGTTGATTTTGATTGGACAGGAAGTTATTATTGTACAGAATAAATAAACATATGTTGTACACAGAACAGTATTGTACATTCAAGAGTGCAGTGTCTCAAATGAGTAAACCAGTCACAATTGATGGGGAATTATGATAATAGATATTATTGGATTTTGTCAGAAAAAAATAGATCATTTGTAAGACTGACCTTTTATTTTCAAGAAGGAATGTGTGAAAATATCCTTGATCCATTCTTGGAGCTCAGTGTCGTCAATCACATCTTGGTTTGAGTGATAGAAGAGCTTCACTACTTTCTCCACAAAGCTGATGAAAACAGATTGCAAAGAGTAAAATTTACCAAGGCGATACTACTAATGGGATAGTGGTTAGTATTTTTGTCTCACGGTGAGAATATCAATGATTTGAGTCTGTGTTTATGATCTTTTCAGTGCAGTGTTTTCATGTTCTCCTGGTTCATTTGTCTTTTCTTCAAGTACCATTTCCAAAATATTTGTTGGGTTAATACACCTCTTATATACCGCTATGAACAAAGACCTAAAGAGAAGTGAGACATCGCACGGCAGGGCGCAGGCAGGGCCCTACAATGGAGCCAGGCCCAGATTGGGGCTCGTATGCGAGCGCCTGGTGGCCGGGCCTCTGCCCGTGGGACCCAGCCGGGCTTAGCCCGAAGGAATGACGCGGACCCCTCCTCTTCTTTCTCCTGTTAGCCCACCCCCCACAGAGGCTACCATAGGGATCCGGTGCAGTGTGAACTGGGTGGAAGTCAACGGCAGAGACCTCGAAGACCCGATCCCCGGACACAGAATCTGGTTTCACCAGGACACCCTAGGCCGGAGGTCGATGATCGACTTCGTGGTCATGTCATCTGATCTATGGCCACGTGTCTTGGTCTGGGAGGATTTCGAGGAGGCCATGGAGGAAGTCTATCGGTTGGCCCCGAGGAAATTCTGGCAAACCGTCTGGCGCCTCGGGGGGGAAGCAGCTTTCCACCAAAACTGTTTACGGCGGAGGTGGGGAGCTGTTGACCTCAACCGGAGATGTCAGTGGGTGGTGGAAGGAATACTTCGAGGACCTCCTCAATCTCACCACCACGTTTTCCACCGTGAAAGTAGAGGCTGGGCTCTCAGAGGCGGACTCGTAAATCATCCAAGCTGAGATGCGAGGTAGTTGAGAAACTCCTTGGTGGCAAGGCACCTGGAGTGGATGAGATGCGTCCTGAGTTCCTTAAGTCTCTGGATGTACAGGGACTGTCATGGCTGACACGTCTCTGCAACATCGCGTGGAGTTCGGGGACAGTGCCTTTGGACTGGCAGACACGGGTGGTGGTCCCTCTTTTTAAGAAGGGGGATTGGAGGGTGTGTTCCAACTACAGAGGGATCACACTCCTCAGCCTCCCCGGAAAAGTCTATTCCAGGGTTCTGGAGATGAGGATCCGGCCGTTAGTTGAACCTCGGCTATAAGAGGAACAATGCAGTTTTATATAAGACCAGCTTTATTCTCTCCACCATGTGCTCGAGGGTTCATGGGAGTTCGCCCAACCAGTCCACATGTGTTTTGTGGATCTGAAGAAGGTGTTCGACCGCGTCCCTCCGGACGTCCTGTAGAGGGTGCTCTGGAAATATGGAGTCCGGGGCCCTTTGTTAAGGGCCGTCGGGTCCCTGTACATCCGGAGCAGGAGTTTGGTTTGTATTGCCGGTAGTAAGTCGGACCTGTTCCCAGTGCACGTTGGCATCCGGCAGGGCTGTCCTCTGTCACCGGTTCTGTTCATTACCCTCATGGACAGAATTTGTAGGTACAGCCAGGGACCGGAGGGGGTCTGGATTGGGGACCACAGGATCTTTTTTCTGCTTTATGCAGATGATGTGATTCTATTGGCTTCATCGAACCAAGACCTTCAGCGTGCACTGGCTCGGTTTGCAGCCAAGTGTGAAGCAATTGGGATGAGGATCAGCACCTCTAAATCCGAGGCCATGGTTCTCGACCAGAAAAAGGTAGCTTGCCCCCTTCAGGTCGGTGGAGTGCCCTTGTTCCAAGTGAAGGAGTTCAAATATCTCGGGGTCTTGTTCACAAGTGAGGGAAAGATGGAGCATGAGATCGACAGGCGGATCGGTGCAGCGTCTGCAGTCGGTCCGTTGTGGTGAAGAAGGAGCTGAGTTGGAAGACGAAGCTCTCGATTTACCGGTCGATTTTCGTTCCTACCCTCACCTATGGTCGTGAGCTATGAGTCATGACGGAAAGAACGAGATCCTGGATACAAGCGGCTGAAATGAGTTTCCTCCGTCAGGTGACTGGGCGCACCCTCAGAGATTGGGTGAGGAGCTCAATCACCAGGGAGGAGCTCGGAGGAGAGCCGCTGCTCCTCCACATTGAGAGGAGCCAGTTGTGGTGGCTCGGCCATCTGTTTTGGATGCCCCCCGGACGCCTCCATAGGGAGGTGTTCCGGACATGTCCCTCTGGCAGGAGGCCTCGGGGCAGAGCTAAGACACGCTGGAGGGCCTATGTCTCTCGGCTGGCCTGGGAACGCCTTGGGGTCCCACCGGAAGAGCTGGAGGAAGTGTCTGGGGTTAGGGAAGTCTGGGCATCACTGCTGAGACTGCTGCCTCCGCTACCTGGTTCCGGATAAGCAGTAGACAATGAACGGATGGATGGATTGTTGGGTTAATTGAAAATTGTAAAATGTTGGTAGGTTTGAATGCGAGTGTATTTGTGAGACTGTGTGTCTTTCTATGCCCTGTGATGGACTGATGAATAGTCCAGTTTGAAGATTGAGTCCACCCACCCATACTTGAGAAAGCCTAATGTGTGTGCATAAGTGTATATTTACGTGGTGAGAAGAAAGAATGAGTGGTATATATGAAGTTATAATAATAATAATAAAAAAAAAAAAAAAAACGGCAAATAGTGTTTTTTCTTTTTCTGTATCTTTGCTACAAACATGACTTTTACTGGTAAGCCATCATTAGAATTTGTGGGGCATTCATAGGGTTGTATTAGCATTACCAATCATAAATGTATAAATGTATAAATAAAACACATAGAGACTACAATGTAAATGGTATCATCTTAAGACCTGAATCAATCCAAAAAACCGAACATACATTGTATCAGACGTATCAATATCTAGGTTTCCAATTCTGGAGTCAATGGACACTACCCAGCTTGTTGCTTGCAAATTTCTATTCGCATCAAATCTATATTATGAAGATGAGTTTGATAAAACATGCTGGAGGCTGCTGAAATCATTCAGGCTGAGAATCAATAGACTTCTACCAACGTCCGTCCGTGGTAGAGTGGACTCATATTTCACCTATGTGCAAGAAGTTTCAGTTTTCATGACAGATTTTGAAGAAGAAAATGCACAAATTCAGAAGTAATTGTCACTCTTTTTGCACTAAAACAAAGGGCAAACAAAGTTACCATAATGGTCTGGTTGAAACCAAACAAGAATGTATGTGGTCCATGAAGTAAAATCAATTTGAAATATCTATTCTACAGGTATGATCTAACTTTTAAAGCAAATGTTACATTCATTAGGTGCCCCTACATACAAAATATACAGTCTGGTTGATCTGGTAATATGGTAGCTTTGTTTATATAATTTAAAGCTAATAATGACCTTTTGATGATGTTCCACAGCCTCTTTCCATCATCTCTGTAGTAGAAGTTGGGAATTGAGTCCAGTCCTCTTGCTGTGATGTTCTCTGGCAGACAGAGGGAGCCGTAGGTCATTTCAGTGAAGCCTTTTGCCATCAAATCTTCCGTCCCTTTAAGTCCAAGTGTGCTCTGAAAGACAAGCATATATTTATAATACCAGATTTATCAAAATGTAAACCATAAAAATGATGATTTCTGACATTTAAAATCATTCAGCAAGATTTAGGTTGTTAAAAAGCCATACTTTACTGAAAATTCCTTCAGGTCCCAAAACTAGAGTGCTGCCTATAGTGTTTATGTGCATAGTGTAACGGAAGTGTTGCATCAGCAGCTGTACAGGGAGAAGAGAGGGAAACGAAAAAAGTTCATGGGAAAATTTATGTGTAAATTCATAATTTGACAAATAAATCTTTTTTTAATATATGAGCATCACACACTTTTTTTCTTCTTATAAATATTCAATCTTAAGACTTTATCAATTCAACAGTCTTGATGAGTAAATGATATAATTGCACCTTGTGGAGGGGATGGATTGCAGAAAAGTTGCGGAGAGTAGCAACAGCAAAGGATTCTTCCAGGAAGTGAGTGGCCAAGAGGTGATAGATGGCCTCATGCAGTAATAGGTCACCGTTTTTGACGAAAATCTTGGCCAGCAGCCAGTCGTTGTCGTCATTGGGCAGAAAGATGGGGTTCTGCTCGGAAGCATCTTGATACAACTGGAACACACAAGTGCAAGGATGGATGGATGAATGTGTTGTATGAATGAATGATTACATTTAAATTAAGACACTGACATTAACGTGTCGTATTTGACATCTGCCACATACAGGCGGCACACAGGGAATGTTGTTTTTGTGCTGTTTTTTGCGAAGGTGCTAAACAAACAGACAGAAGAAATATGGTAATCCAGCCATGCAATGACTATTTGGTAAGTGAAAGCCAATAGATTTTTGATGCCTTCTTAAATGTTACTTTTAAAGATATTTTAGAGGCAAAATTACCACAAAATCAAGTAATTTGCTGAAACAATAAATACTGGCATCAAGTGCACCATCGAGCAGCATTTAAAATGGCATGATTTTAAAAATAGGGATCTTTTCCTAACAAAACTCATAAAGTTCATCAGGTGAATTCATAATCCTTTTCACTAAATCTTAAAATTTATGTGTTAAAGAGTCATTAGAACAATGATTTAACTGGTCTGGTACATTCAAAAATGTGTATGTGGCTTCTAAACGAGGCTTAATGTGCTCTGATGTCTTATTTTTCCAAAATCAGTGCTCAAAATACTCTCAGCTATATTTATTTATTTTTATGGATATCTGTATCCTGAGTATTATCACAATGTCTGAATTAAATAGACGATAATCACTCAAGTGACTCTCCCTCAGTAACAATATTAACAATAAAAATATTCATTTTTATTTTGATGACCACAAGTCAAAGAGGGATTTTTCAGTGAAAGTGAGAAGAAGAAGAGCAGGGGGACAGTTCTTTATATGCATTTACACAAAATACAGCAAATATCATTTGTTTTGTGGGTCAAATACCTGTATTGCAATTGGCATCAGTTCGTGATCGGTGTTCAAGTAGAACAAGCACAGAGCGGCAGTCACCGTCTCTGTTATTCCTTTTAACATCTTCTGGTCACAGAGGAAAATGTTGCCTTTCTGTTTAGGGAATACATGTTGAGAGAAAGATTGTATGGAACCTCAAAGAGTAGCGCAGTGTTTACTAATTCACATAATAATTTTGAAAATAATAAAAGAAATTGAAAGCTGTTCAACTTTCATACTTTCATTTCCTCTTCAAGAGAGCTTCCCCCCGGTAGGAACGGCTTCACCATCTCCTCTGTGACTGGAAAGTTTGGGGGAAGTTCAGAGCACTTCTTGATCACGTTGGGGTTGATTCCATTCAGAAACTGGTAACCGAAGAATTCATCTTCCTTCCAGTGCTTTGCCACGTATTCTGGAAGAGAGGACATTGGAATATAAAATTTGCAATTGGTAAAATGAAATATACAAATAAACATTTCTAAAGGCTTTTTCCACAGAATCTGCTTATGGGTATCAGCTGCCATAAAAAGATACTTAAAAAATGCTATGGCTACTCATTAAGTGATACCATGTTAAATTAAATATTTTATTATATTCTATTTCATTGTCTATAATATTTTAACTTTTCCACATTTAGAATAACAGTTATTTTGCTGCCAGACTTGCTTTGTTCAATTCGATATTACTTATTCAGCACCAAATACATTACACTTATATGACATAAGAAAAAAACTGCAAGATAATAAAACAAAAGCACCAGTGGAGGGAAGACAACACTCAAAATAGACTAAGGAGCAGTGGCCTGGTGGGATTAACTCAGTCTATCTATCTATCGGTCTTGTGTAACAATTTATCAACTCAGGGTTGTGGTGTGCTGGAAATAGTCCCGGCTGATCACAAGGAAAGGCAGAGATTACCCAGGGAAGTCACCAGGTCATCACAGTGCAAACAAACTGTCACACACACTCACATTAACACTTAATGGCAATTTAGAATTTGACTTCATGGAAAAAAAACACCAGGCCCATTATTACTATGAGGAGACGGTGCTCACCACGACACCACAGTGTGTGGCTGATTGGGGTCAGGGGGCAGCAAATAGGAGGAAAATGAACAAGGAACAACAAACAGCAAAAATACCAACATTGTTATTATACCTGCCATGGGAGTCGAGAACATTAGTTTCATATCCTCAAAGTTTTCCCAATCATCACTTGCTCCAGGTAATAAGCCCCTTATATGATTCAAAATATCACGAAACGTACTGTGAAAGAAACAAAAACATGATTTAAACATTTTTTTTTTCTGTACTCACAATTAATGCATACATTTTGAATAACTCACTCACGCTTTCAAAAGCTCCATATCAGCAAATCTGGTCTTGGAAAATTTCATTCTGTCTGGGATCTTACGCTCTTTGTCAAAATTGCTCAAGTGGCATATTCCTTTGATAACTTGTTGCCATCTAAAATAGAAATAAAATCAATCACAATCACAAAGATGTGTCAAAAAAGCTTTCTTATGGTACGGCACACAAACTTACTTGAATGTCTTCTTTCTTTTCTCAAGCTCTTTTTTCCGGTGCTCAATCAACAGTGGATATGTTTCCTGATTGACCTTCATGGCTGGGATTGAATTAATAAAAAGATCATTCAAAATAACTAATCAACATAAATAGAACAAAGGACAATTTCATCATTAGTCATCAATCATTAGTCAATAATTCCAAATAGAAAGCATTGTCTAAGAGCCACAGACCGTTCCCTCCTCTCAGTTCCACCTCTTCTCCGCGCGAAATCCATCTGCCGCAGGGGAACAAAATCTCTTTGTCTTCTGGAGTTTTCAACACTATCTTAGAGCAGAACCACTTCCTATCTGGCAGGAGAGGAAGGAATCTCTCTTTCTCCAGTTTGACCAGCAGAATTTCACCCAGAGACTCTTCGCTTTCGATGGTAAAGGTCCTTGTCTGGGAACCAATAATAATCAGAATAATATACAATTATTTTTCTTTCAAATCTGTCCGTCACAGGCGGCACACGCAGCTGTAAATGCTAAAATGCAAGTTGGTGTGACAGAATATTAATACTTGCATTAACATAAATGTCATAGTTTTTGCCTCCTTTGCCCACAGATTCACGTTTCTTAATGAACTGAACTTTAATCCTGCTTTCTATCAACTTTTGTTTAAAATTATATAATTTTTTCTCTGCACTTCATTGATTTCTGAGAAATGTGGTCTAAAGAGATATATTTTTTGTTCTCATTGCCAGACATAGGGTAATCTGAGGACCTAAATAACAGATAACATTGATCTATGTTTTCTTCTTTCTTGAATACAGTATCACATGACTTTTATGTCAAGTTACGAAGGGACAAATTGGACCTTACATGAATATCATCTATCACTCTTCTCATTATCACACTATCTCTGTATCTCTGTGTTAAAAATTGTATGCCAAATTCAACTTGCCTCCTCAGGCAGGATTTTAAATCCATTCAGCTGGATTCTGCTGCTTTCCCCTTCAGCTCCAATGAGGGTGGCATAGAGGTTATCGTTGACCAGCGTATTGACCAAGATCCCCGTTGACACATGTAAGATGTATTCAACAGTCATGGTTGCTGTTCAGACACTGTATTGGAAAGACACAAAAACTGAGAAACTGTGAAGTTAAATTGCTGATGTTGCAAAAGAAGAGTTAAGTTGTTAAGATAGTTTACTCTTCAATCAGAGGCACTGAGGCTGCACTTACCTCTGATTTGCTGCCGTGGGTCAGATCTTCCTTGTCTGACCAAAATGTGTTCCTCCTTCCCTGCTTTTATAGCATATTCCTTCCTTAATTCCACTGAAACCTTTTAGAAGCCACTTTTCCACTTCTACAGAATTCTTTGTTTACGTTCCAGCAGCACTCACAAGTTTAAAAGGCTGCACACATATCAAATAGTTCGTCTTATGATTACTGTGTAATTTTGCCTGTTTATTTGTACTGTGCAAACCCTTCAGGCAAGTGAGGGGTGAAAGTAATTCTCTTTCAGCAAGCAATACAAACAGGAAGGCATCTTTAAATAATTTCTACAACAAGGGCAAGCAACACCAAACTTATCAAGATCTGTCTTCTTGAACTG
>OMNM01056327.1:12768-23092 GCA_900302745.1 Parablennius parvicornis | reverse complement strand
GGGGGGGGGGGTGAACTTGCTTGAACATTGATTGTCCATGAGTTAAATGATTAAAGATGTATGGTTGAAAGCAATTATTGTGCTATTTAATAATGTCTAAATGTTGTTAGAAGTAACAAGGCATGTAATGCTTCATTATCAAGGCATGGAATGTGCCAGTCAGAGAATAAATCCCTTGTATTTTGAGTTCATAATTGGTGAAAATGCTGCTGATGTGGTATGAGGTATATATTCACAAAAGCTAAGTTCAGAAAAAGGACAACCAAATGGAAAATACCAAATAAACATTCACCATGTTTAATCCAGTGATGACATCTTGTTTTCCTGTTGAATTGTCGCTGTGCATGCTCTCCAGGAAACTACGGGGAAAGCGGCATGGAGGCTTTCAAGGAGCTGGCCTCTCAAGAAGGCTTGTGCATTGCCCACTCGGACAAGATCTACAGCAACGCGGGGGAGAAACACTTTGATCGCCTTTTGAGGAAGTTACGGGAACGTCTACCAAAAGCTCGTGTCGTGGTGTGTTTCTGCGAGGGCATGACTGTCCGAGGTCTGCTGATGGCCATGAGGCGACTCGGGGTGTACGGGGAGTTCCTCCTTATTGGCAGGTATGAATGACTGTCTACACAGATACATCTTCCACATATGCTAAAGACCTAATTTTCTCCAAGATGTTTGATGAATTACCTCACCACCATAACAGCTCCCTCACCACCTTATGCCAAGTTCACATTCCCAAAACGTATTAAAACTTTTAAAGTTGACCATATTTAATTTTTTATCTAAACCTACAGTAAAAAATTTATTATAGCTGATTGGACATACTTGAAATCAAAAATATGTTTGATTAATGCGAGCCCATTGAGTTTTTCCTTTGTTAAATGGTTCATTCTAATACATGTTCTTCAGATGACAATAATTCAAAGACACTCAATCTACTTAATCTGAATAAATGGAAATATGTGGCATGATTAAATTACATCAACTTAACAAATGATTTTTTTCAGTGTAGGTTTAATTTCAGCGTAATCAAATTAATTCAATCCAATATTGTTATTTTACTCCATCCATGATTAAATGGTGTATTGTTTTGGACTGTGGGAGGACATCTGAGAACTCCACACAGAGGGGCCGACTTGAAACCGCAAGAATGCTGCGATGAGGCCTGAATGCTAACCACTTCACTGCTGTGAAAGTCCTGCTATTGTTGAATATTTGAAATGACAGTTAATGGCACCATTTGAATTGCAATGACTTAGTTAACACTGTAGACGCCTGTGAGATGCTGTTGTGTATATTACCTAGGCAACCAAGAGGACTTAGACCACATACCAACAGCACTGAATAGAAATGTTACCCAGCAATGAATAATTGGTTCTACTATTGCAGTCATGAATTATAGATCGAAACAATCCTCCAGTTCGTTCTCTTTTGTATGTAGCATGTCTTTTTAAAATGCCAAAGTCATCTTTCACGAGCCAATCAAATATAAACGTATACTTCATTTTTTTGTGTGCATAAAGATCAGGCTGAACCAATGGGGAATATTGAAAAGCTTACTTTTTTAATTCTACCTCCTTGGATATTCACCCCATCTTTTCCTCTATAATTCTCCTCTTTTACGCCTTTTCTGTCTGTTAATCGGTGCTGAGTCGCAGCGACTGTAGCCACAATCTTAGTCATTAGAAAAGGGCAAGCAGAGTCGTCTGACACTCTTGCAGGGTGTCGTATTACACCATGAAATCGTCCACAACGAGCATTCACAGTTGTCATTAAAAGTCACGGGATAGTTTGATGCTGCTTTTCAGTTCATTCATGCAACGTCTTTCCTGCAGCATTCCAGTTGGAGTAGGAGGATTTTGGCATCTCTCTGTTGTCATGTTACATGAGAGGAACATTAACGAGGCAGCCAAGAAGAGCAAAGCTTCTTGCTGAGCCAAGCACTAGTTGTCAGAGATGTTCTGATCACCGCATGTTTACAGCTCAAATTCAGAGCCTGAGACAAAATGCAGTTCAATATCGTTCATTGGGTTCTGTTTGTTCACTTTTATCAAGAGTCTGTGAGACTGTCAGCTATATTTGAAGAGATTAAAACCTGTTTTGTTTGACTTTTTAAAGATTCATTAATGAAATCATTGAGTGATAGTCAGTTTCATATCAGGATCTTTATTTCCTGGTTGACGTTCATGAGTTGTGCCTGTGTGAGGAGACAAGATGATTTTTGAAAACAATGAACAATGAGAACAATGAGAAGAATCATCAAATATATTTGAGGATGAGCTTCAAACGTGCACACATGAAAATGATCAATATATTTTAATGTGTTTAGAAATACTCCTTTGTACCTCGGTATTTAAGTAATCCATAGGAAAAGTCTCTTGTGAGGCTCGTGTAGTAATTCTAGTAGTAGTAGTAGTAGCTTATTCGGTCAAACAATACAAAATTTAACAACAAAAATACAACAGAAAAAAGGAGAGGAAAACAAATCGAGGAAGAACGAAGGCTTTTGGCTGAAGGTTACCTCATAGTTGCCTAACCGTGTACATAATAAACATAGAGCTTCTGCAATTGATGTGACAGAAACCAAAAACATCAACAAGAACTTGCTTTTTTTTTTTTCTTTCCCATTCCAAAAATACAAAACCAAACTGTCCTCTAAGGAGACACTGACTTTTAATCTCGTCTTTCCTGACCTCAATATTTTTCCAGAGTGATGAGCTTTAATCGCCTTTTGAATATTTTTGAGGGTATCCGATTGTTTTATATTATCATCCAGGTTACTCCGAAGACTCACCCCTATTATGGAAATACATCTACCTTTTTTTATTTCTTCTTGCCATATTTTTAACAAAAAACTCAGAGCCCCTAAGCCTATATTGACTCTTCCTGTGTTTGAATAATTTCTGGATGGAAGGAAGAAGATTATGATGATGCGCCTTATACGTAAGAGCTAAAGTATTAAGGTTAACGACAGCATGTATTTTTAGTGTATTAGATATGGCAAACAGAGGATTTGTTGGAGCATAATAATCAGTTTTCTTTATGATTCTAATGGCCTTTTTCTGAAGTAAAAACATAGGTTCAATGTTTGATTTAAAATTATTTCCCCAAGATTCCACCTCATAATTCCGGTGGGGGTGTACAAATATCTTGTTGAGGTTTACTGGCACATTATATTTGTCTCTTATTTTGCGTCCATCCATCCATCCACTCATTGAGTCCATGGCAGATCAAATACAAAGATACCGAAAACACAGTTCCGGAAGGAAACCCACACATGAATGAGAAACACATGCAAGCAACACACGCACAAATGAGACAGCATGTCAGCCACTTCTTAATGTTGGGATACTAAAAGCACTAAGAAGCACTGCTCCCATTTATTGTCACAATCTTTTGATGTGAGTCCCTTTTTAAGGAAATTAAAAGGATTTCATTATATTCGGACAGGTTGAAGCTAAAGGAGGCCAGATGAGAAGATGCAGTGATGGAGATGGTTGGTGAAGGTAGTAAAGGAGACAGAGAATAGGAAGAGAAGGAGGCTAATGATCTTCTGTAGGGGCCCCTGAAGGGAGCAGCCCAAAGATGAAGAAGACAGCCACAAGTAGAGATAGGCTTTGGAACTGAACCTCGCACGGCTCTGGAGTTAAAAAATGTACCATCTATCGGGAATATAGAAAGGACGTCAACATTGCCCTTTATTAAAGTGGTTTCTCGCCAATTTTCCTTGAGAAAGGGTGTCGATTGCCCTTCTGATCTCTGAAGCGGAGCAGTGACTCCCATTAAAGGTCCAGTCAGGTCGGACTCAAACTGGGACTGATGGTATTTGTGTTCATGAGAGGCTTTAAGCATTTATTGTGTCTAATGATATCACAAACTGTTCAGCATTATATAGAATCTACATGATTGCATTTATTTAAATATTTAGAAATAGTAACAGGTATATTTCTTATCATCACAATGGTAAAAATCTTGCCGTTTGTTGATCGTTGCTGCTATTGATTAGAGTAGATGATGAGCTTTGTTTTTGTTAGATTGTTATGTACTGTTATGTTTTTAGTTTTTTGCACTGGATGTCATTGTGTCTTTTCAAACACCTTTTTTATTATCTATCATAACGGCACTCCATCATTGGCTGTATTCCTTGCTTCTTTCTTTCCTACATAGAAGATGGTAAAAATGTATCTTTTTTTAGCTTTTATGGAAGTCTCCCTGGGCGGCAGAAATACTTCTGGGTCACAGGAAAAGAGAGCCGGAGAAAGAGGTAGCAGAGACGGGCAGAGAAAGAGAGGGGGAGGGAGAGGAGAAGATAAGAAGAGGTTGTGTGAAAGTGACAGAGAACGTCTGGGCCAACACAGATGCCAAGCCATGTGTGTGTCTGAATGAAGCTGACAGACAAGCACTGGCTCATCAGAAGGCAACTTGTTTTCCTAATTTATGCATTCACCTTGGATGAAGGCTTTTTTTCTTTTCTTCACAAAGTGTATATGTGTGCCAAGTAAAATATATATTCAGAAAATGTCCTCCAGAGATCAATAAAAGGGTTATATCTGCATGACCGCTTTTGTAGCGCAGAGATACAGTTAAGAGGGTTTTTAACAATTTCAATGCCATCAGCAATATTTCAGGTCAAGCAATGTTTATAAAAATGGCTCACCTGCAAAGATAAACTCAGAATTATCGTCTGCCTCTGCAGCTCTGCTGTAAACCGTTTAACATTTTTCATCTTTCAGTTTTACAACGTGCAATTGCACTGTCTGCTCTCACTATCAGTGGATTGTCTGCAGGTGCAGCAGGTTTCAGATTTCAGTGGAAAAGCTTCACACTTTCCATATGCCTGCATGGTGTTGATTTGTTAATTTACAGAAGTCCTGTATAAAGCATGCTAAACTGCATGCTCATACAAATTGATTGTGCTTGCGACACCTTTTGGCACAAAACAAATAGGAGTATTCATATGAAGGGTTTTTTTTTTGTGTATTCTGCACTGTTTACGGAAAACTGATCTGTTGGAAACTGTATCATTTCCATGCTTGTTTGTTTTTATTCGCCATGCAGTCATTGAGCCCACAAAATGAAATGTGTTACTATGGAGTGGTGCATGTTCGTGAAGGAAGTCATCTAACATAGTGGAGTGTTACAGCAACTAAATCTGAGATTGGCAATAAAGAAAGGAAAAACTAAAACTCAATTTGGGAGGTGATCTGTCATAGATAACTCATGCAAGAGATTGCAAGACCTTACAATGGGTAGAATATGGAAAATATAGTAAAGTCTGCAAATAAACATTGTTGGTTGAGAGCTGATTGAATGCCTCTCACCACAACAATAGCAGCATCTTTGCAAAATGCTGAAACGGTTTGCTATCACTTTTTAACTTTTCAAACCCCTTGAAAAAACAGATCATAGATATTCTCTCCAAAACACATTATTTTGGAGATATATAGCATATGTTGATATAATATTTATATCTCCAAAACTTTACTTTATTTTGGCACTACATATACACTAGATCTAACAGACCAAAAGTTGCATTTGAAGGTCTCATATTAGCAAAATAAAAGTGTGAAATATAAATTTTTCTTGTCATCATCCAGTGTTGTTTCCAGGACATTACTGGTGGTGTCTATGAGCATAGTGAATTATAATGAATGGCAGGTGCTGAATATATGTACTACACTTCTGTACATTGAACTGCTTTAATCAATGCACCGTTAAATCATTGTTAAATTTCAAAACATGCAAATAGACTTCAGAAAGGAATTAACAATGTTAGTGTAATTTTCTATCCGACTGCCTCCCATCACACTGTGAAGCTGTGATTATCTTATCACGTCTCGTTTAATCATCAGTATTTTATTTCACGATAGGTTACACATTGACTTATGATGGAATAAATCTCTCATTACTTGCAAAGTTAGTAACTCAAAATCCATCTTTTATTATGTGTCTGGTATAATCGTGACAAATTACACATTTCAAACTAATGATTCAATTCAAGTGAACTACAATGCAAACACACAATCTATGTTCCTACTTTAGTAATGTTTTGTTGATTTTTAAACTCATGAACAATAGAAAATGATAATCCGATTAAATTAACAGTTATGTTGACATGGATATCTCAGTTGTCCTGCTACAGCGTGCTTTCACATAGAGCCTAATTCAAGGTAACTTCTGTAACCATGTAACTTAAATTAAATAGATTTTTCTATTTTAAATGTGATCAATGTGCTATAACTTCAGTGAATATCAAACATAAGAGAAAGTATTCTGGGCACGTTTAAAAGTAAATGACAGAGCCATCAGGAGGATAATTATGTGATTTGTGATGAATACAAATACTTGAGATGTCTTCTTCAAAATAACAATGTGCTTCTTGGTCATTTAATATTGAACTGAGGAGGCTCATAATCTCCTTCGTTTATTTCTACCCAACACAAACAAACACAAGATTGCGTGTAACTGTGGTAGAGATGATAGAAATTCAAAGAGATGGCTGTGTTTTGGTTTTAGACAATACCAGAGAAGTGGTGGCTGCATAAACTACAAGTAGGCATTGAACATTAGAGCGTTTGTTTGTCTATTCACCAAACCTGCGCTCCAGAAAAGGGCCAGGTGTGGCAACATGCTCGACCCACTCTATCCCTCATCTACAGACTCTCCTCTACACTTCTTCAATATTTTTACATCCACTCTGCTTCGCTGTTGTCAGCCCAAGGGCCTCTTGTCTTTTCTCTCTTTGTTGTCAGTCATGATTTTGCCAATCAGCCGCTTCTGTTACTCTACGATTGCTGGCGCACATTGATATTCCTGCATGCAGATAAGGAGCCGCGTTGCTAACGTGGTTTATCCACTTCAATCTCATCAACATGATCATCCGATTTCCATCTTCTTGTTGTATCCAAGTACATTCCAAAGTCACTGTGGTTTGCGAGATGAAACAATGATCAGCTGAAGCATGGACAAGAGATATATTGATTCAATTTTTATTTTTACAACAGAAATCGTTGTGCGACAGAAGCGGAAGCTGCTGTTAGCGCAACGTAAAATAGACTGTCAATTATGCTGTAAAGTGGTTTGAGATGTGTTGCTATTAGCACGATTGTGTGTCTCAGTTGGTATCTCCATATCCCACCGTTAGCTATTTGATCCCCGTCTCATTCTGTTCATGTGACATCAAACCTGAAGTTGCTCGAACGGGTTCGCAAAAAACATGGACTGTCAATGTAATTATATGTAGGTATGTGATTTATTGTGTGTGCCACTGTGACTGATCACGTGAAATGAAAGTGTTTTATGAGCCCAGATACTACCAACTGACTATACGCCACTCTGGAAAACCCCTCCAATAATGTGAAGGGTTGTTGTTCTCAATATGCCTGGTGTCTGTAGTACTTCTTAAACTTTCAGCATTTGTAGTATTTTGGTCAAATCTACAGTACGTCTATGTAAAACAAACCAGATGGACCTTGTCACTCCTTGTAAATTGGTTGAATTTAATTAGAAAGCTGTTGTCAAAATGAAACTTACAACATCTGATGTGAAAAAGTGTCTCTCAGTGCAGCTTAGGATTTTAACGGATAGTGGTTGGGATCAGTTGTTTCACTGCCTGTTGGCTTTGTTTAAGTCCACCCCGCTTTGTAACAGCACATAAACAAAGGTGACTTCAAGCTGAGCGGACCATTTAGTACTTAAAGATCCAAGAGTTTTTAAAGAAAATTGCAAAAATTCAGATAAAAGTTTTAAAAGATGTCAGATATACAGACAGACACTGACACTGTGGCAAAAGTAGTGGAATATATGATCTTGGACTTTGAGGACAGTTTGGATGGATTATTACAAAAATTGCAGGTTCATTCAATAAAGGCATAACATCTCCTTGTGTGCTCAGCTGTCATGGCTTGAAGTTTTAAACTCTAATGAACCAACCTCAGGAGGTAATGTCACACAGTCCTGTTTCTATAGAATATGTGAAGTTCGTCTTACAAAAATCTAATTTATCATCTTGCAAATTTATAAGAAGTTCACCATGCCAGGCCATTTTTATTTGCCATTTGTTGAAGGTTTTTATATATATATAAAAAAGAAAACTGTTTAAAGCAGTTTGTTACACATCAGTTTCACCACACTGAGAAATTGTTTGAGGATCCAGTTTATTAAAGCAGGGCCTGAAATTACTGCGATACATATTACTGGTCTAATATACTGTGTATAAGAAAATATAAAAGTAATAACTTTTGCTGCTTCAAAATGAGGAAAGTTGTTTGAAATGAGTCAAAAGATACTTTTACTGGAAAGACAAATGCTTGCTGGATATTGGAAATAGCTCAGTGGTCACGGCGAAGCCTTTTTGCAACAGTTTCTGTATTGCTTTCAGCTGAATTATGAAGAAACTATCTTCATAGGAGGGACGAGGAGGAGAAATAAGTGGAAGGTGGAGTTAGGCAATTTTAATATTTATAAGTTAAACAGTGAAAAAAAATATACACATGCAAGGGCTTGACGGAAAAAAACACTAGTTGTTCAGAGTACTTATATACAGTCTGATGGCCACAGGAATGAAGGATTTCCTGTGACGCTGTGATGCAGTTTGGAGGCGCAAAATCTGTTGCTGGAGGAGCTTGTGCTTCGCAGTACGTCATGAAGGGTGAACATCACTACAGTAGTAAGGATGGACCTCAGTTTGGACCGAATCCTCCTCAGTCCATCTCCACCTCTGCCACATCACTGCCCTTTCTAATGAGTTTGTTGAGCTAGTTGGTGTCCGTCACCTTTAGCCTGATGTCCCAGCATGCAGCGGTATCGCGTTCGCCACCACAGAGTCATAGAAGACCTTCAGCAAAATTTTTTTGCAGATAACAATTGAAATTATTCCAGTTAGCTCACTTTTACAATTATATAATTGAAAGACATGATGGGTAGGAATTGTGCTTTCTGATGCAAACTGACCACAGTAATAAAGGCTGGTTCATAGTTACACTGGTTGTATTGAGTCACGTTTGGCAGTTCTCAGATTGTCCTTGTGGCGAAGTGTCCTTGGGCTTCTCCAGTTGTTCCGAACGGTGCCACTTTGCATGGCAGCTATCCACCATTGGCGTTGCATTTACCATCAAAACGTCTACGCCGTCAGCGCATAACTCATGTCATATAGCCTCTTCTAGTTGCCGCCACGACCTGAGAAATAAAGATGAAGTTTAAAAGAGCACCGGGAGGTATGAAGGATGTCTTACAAAGAGCAGTCAAATGAGATGTTTTAATAATTCACAAAGTGGATTCCTTAAATGTTCACTTGTGAAGTGGAGAGTGTCTGTGAGCTGAATTCATCAGGAAGGAAATCTGGTTACGTGTGTCTAGGTTTTCAACTGAGGTTCCCTGGGGCCACCATCATTAAACTCTACTGCATTTAAATAGCTACAGGAACGCTCTGAATCCTGAATGCTAATTTCCACCTACTCAGTTATATAAAGACATTGTCATGGAATACATGTCTGTCTGCTGAGCTGTAGTTTTTGCAGCTTTGAAAGCGAGATACACATTTACTGTATGGTTTCTTTTGTTATCGACTGCAGAACGAAGCCTCGTTTGTGAATGGCAGCATGGAGTGAATCCACCTACTCATTTGCCTGCTCTCTTGCAATTAGTAGCATTCGCCTTTTCTCTCGCTTTAATGCTCCTTGAATGCCGTTATTACTAAACATAATTTGAATAAGCTGCTTTTCCACATGTAACACTCATTTCTGCTCCTGTCTTACACACACCAGGGTTGGTCTGGGTCGATTGTTCAGTTTTTTTTTTTTTTCTTTTTTCTATCACACTCTTGACAAAATGGATACTGAAACAGGAATGTGGATGTTCTGCCTCTGTAATGGCTTGGCGCCAGTCATTAGCAGAGTATGACTGTGTCTTTTCAGACTGCGCCGAGGTGCAAAGAAAGCTGTGAACCCATATTCTGTGTCACATGGATTTCTGCTTTTTGCAAGTCTTGTAAAAATGTTCCCCTCAGAAGCAGACTTGGGTTTTGTTCTGAGTTTAAATGAATGAAATGTTTAGGGCAAAAAGAGGGTGACAGAAAAAGAAGTTGTGGCTCAACACATTTTACTGCTTTTTTTTGTTTTTCCTGTCATCTGTAAGGCTTTCAACTCCTCGCCATCTCAGCGAGAATCGTGCGGAGGATGTGCAATTCAGCCGATTGACTTCTTCTCACGAGCAATTTGGCAAATAGCGGAGCATGAGCAGAGGGAGACCTTATCTCTGGGCGACGACACAAGAAACAAAACTGAAAAAAGAGGATTTGCTTGCCATCCAGAACTGTAAATGTACAAGG
>OMNM01056277.1:7105-22346 GCA_900302745.1 Parablennius parvicornis | reverse complement strand
ATGTAGAGGGAGAAGCATCTGCGGGGACATAAAGATGAAATGTGAGTGTGTGCAGCAGCAGCAGGTGCATTAGGGTGATTAACAGGGGGCGTTTCCCCCCCGAAGATCAATGGCCTGTGGGTGTGTGTGTGTGTGCGCGCGTGCGTGTGCGTTACTATTGATCAGTTTTGTACCGATATGCGCACACATCAGCATTCATGCAGTGACATTTGAAACGTTGATTGTGGCATTTCACCAACCTGGATGACTCGTAGCGTGAAGCCGACTGAACTCCACCTGCTGCGGCTCGTCTCCTGAACGCTGTAGCCTTTGTCATTCCCATGGTGACGTTAGTAAAATAAACATCTGTTAATGAACACGAGGACAGAGCTGTAATAGTGTTATAGTACTTGAGATAACATTATCAAGGCCTTGGTCTTGACCCCTTAATACTTTGGTCTCGTGTTGATCTTTGATCCTTGAAGTCTTGGTCTTGACTGGGTCATGGAGCCTTAACGCCTTGGTTTTGTGATGCTCCGGTCTTGGTCTTGACTGGATTTCGGGTCTTAGAGTCTTGGTCTTTACTGGGTCTTAACAGGGTTTTGGTCTTGACGAGGTATCGCCAATGAAAATCGTTGTCTTGACCCGGTCTTGGAGCCGTAAAGTCTTGTTCTTGGAATGCTCTGGTTTGAGTCTTGACTCAATCTCTGCCCGTAAAAATCCAGATCTTGACCGGGTCTCCATCCCTTAAAGTCTTGGTATGGTCTGGTCTTGGGCTTCACTCGGTCTCAGGTCAGAAGGTTTTGATTAGAACGCTCCCTGCTAAACCATTTTTCATAGAAAAGAGTCACTCAAATGAGAGCAATTTCATCAATGGCCTGATGAGGAAAACTAATTTGCAGTCCAAATGTTTCCTGGTTTGAAGGTCACCTCAAGGTTTTCATCCTGTGATGTTCCATCCTTCATATTTACCATGAGGCAGCAGGAAGGAGGAGGAATCCCAGCGATCGGTCAGCTGAGGGGCATTTGGCTCGGCCTGACAGATTGAAGTATCTCATTTTGCCTTGAGTCCCTGAGAAGAATTTTTTTTTTCAAGCTGGGGGCGATGCCGAGGGAGGGAGATTAGTCGAGGAGTCGGATCGATGGAGGCTTTCATAGTGCGTGATTGACTGCGAGCGAATCCTCTGCTTTCATGTCACGCTCCCTCGGCAGGCCCGAGGAGTTCATAACGGCTTTGTGTCAAAGGACAAGTCAATGAGATAACCTGCTTCTAGAAACACACCGTCAGCTTTAATCTGCTACCACCAAAAAGCTCCTGACTGTCCTTAAACACCTCAGAAGGAATCTTTCAATCAAGAATGATAAAATCTGTCCCTGAAGATCTCACACAAAAATCAGCATTAAGTACTACACTGTCCTTGAATGCCTTGTTAGAACCCAATATGTAACAACGTATATTGTTATAAAATTTAATGTAATAAAACCCGAAATGTAATAGCTGGTTGATAATGCAAAAATATTTACCAAGAATTTAGATGTGATCTTAATGACTTTAATGCTTATATATTATAATATACTGATGATTGCAGAAATAGATTACAAATTATAGATAACAGAGGACTATAGATTACTTGGGCAACAGCAATTGTACATAAATACATAAACCATAAATACCATAAATGCATATTAACAAATATTTCAAAGTTTTGGAAGTCATTGTTTCAGTGTTATTCAAATTGAAGCAGATCAAGTTGAGTTTCAAAAAAATTTTTTGACTCACTTTATCATTTAAAAACAAATTACACTATTAGGGAAATACTATTTTGCCTAAAAGTTATTATGTTTTGGACTCAGGGTCTTGTTAACCAGTTATTACATGATATTATAGTTTATAACAATTATAAACTATAATTATAGTTTATAACAATTCGAGTCGTTGTTACATTTTGGGTTGTGGTTACATATCGGTTACATATCGGTTACCTAACCCTAACCCACCAAATAGGTCAAAATCCATTAAAAATCTGGTTTTAAACTAATTTCACTTGATTTTAAAGCAGTTTGAGGAGTGACCTTCGACTGCCATTTTGTTAAATACAGAAAATATTTTCTAGATCCAGACAAATTTTATTTGGTTGAAAGTTTTAAAGGTTTCAGATTTGTGCTAAGCTAACATACTACATTATGTCCAAAAAAAGCCAATATAGAGTGGAAGCGATTGTTCCAAGCCAGTTGTCCAGAGAACCATTTATTAAAACTACATAAAGCAAACCGAATCTGATGAAAAGGTGTCTTTCATTCTAATGTGTGAAATAAAGCTGACTCCGAGATTCATATTTACACTTTACAGTACCTGTGAGTAAGCTAGTAATGCTATCTATTCAAGCTATTTCAAACAAAACACACCAAATCTTTCACTGCCACTTTAAGGTCAAAATAATATATTTTTTTAACACCTTTCATCAAATATTAAGTCACATGTGGCTCTATGGGCTACTTAACTTTC
This sequence comes from Parablennius parvicornis, assembly GCA_900302745.1. Taxonomy (NCBI): domain Eukaryota; kingdom Metazoa; phylum Chordata; class Actinopteri; order Blenniiformes; family Blenniidae; genus Parablennius; species Parablennius parvicornis. The sequence goes on along the minus strand of OMNM01056277.1, from coordinate 19,861 downwards.
ACTAAACTATATGGAAATAAACAGTTTGGATAGTCTACTCTCCAAACACGGAAAACACACAGGATCAGTTTCTCTCCCCCAGGAAGCTATCCAGCATCTTCTGAATGTTTGCGAAGGCGTCTCGGCCGAGATAGTCGACCTGTCCAGCCTCCCACATGCCGCGCTGGTCCGGCAGCTCCACGTCCGCGTCCACGGCGCTCTGCAGCGGTGAAACCGAGAGCTGGATCAAATCTGAGACTCTGCCCACATTCTGTCATCATACATCTTTCATCTTCATTCATTCCTGCACTTCAAAACAAAGACCAGACTGTGAAGTCTGCGGCCCCCAAATTTCACCAAATTAAAAAGAGATGCCAATCTTGCAATTTAAAGGAGATAAATTTGAGACTTAAATTAGTCAAATAAGGTCAAACAGCAAAATCAATTGTAATGAATTGAAAATAAAAATTCACATGAAACAGAAAAATAGATAAAACAGCGAGATACAGCTAAAAAAAAATCTTAACAGGTGAAAAAAAACTTTTAAAAAACTAAACGATTAACAAGATGAAATGATTAAAACTACTGAAATTATAAAATAGTTGAAGCCTTTAGAAACAAAAATGGCTTAAACATATGAAACATATGAAACTGCTAAAATGGCAAAAAGTGAATGAGTTAAAATGGGCTTAAAAAAGTAAAAAAAAATTTTAAAGTGGCTAAAAAAGTAAACTGAAACAGGATTTCTTTTAATGCTAAGACAGATAGACGTTCCATGTGATGAGTGTGAGATGTACGCGTGAAGAGAGGAAGAGTGAGTGGTGAACGTACAGGATTCTTATCAGTGTGAATCGGCTCCATCTTCGTCCTCTCAGGTGATTCTGACTTCTCCTCCCTGTTCTCCGCCGTCTCCTCCTCCAAAGTAGACACCACAGTTATATTAGTCAGCATGCATATCTCCAACAATACTGGTTTTTATCTGTATATCTCTACACATATCGATGTGTGAAAATAATACCTGGGGGTAGTTTTCTTGTGTTTCCTTCTTTGCTTTCTCGGCAGGAGCACAAAACCTCGCGAGCAGAGAGTTGGACCAGTCCAAGTTTTCTCTGAACGGCACCTCAACATCTCGGTCTTTCATCTGTGGAGCGAAAAAGTGTTGGGATGATGGTTGAGATGGTTTTCCTGAAAAGTGGCTGCAGGATGTTTGACCGAAGTTGAAGTTGAAGAACGAAGCATCATCAGCAAACAGTGAGAGCAGAGAGTTTGATGAGAGGCACGAGCGAAGACAGCTTGTTGGACTATTTCTGTCCCATGGACAAGATTTTGAGACTTGATTTGAGAATAGTTTCATGTTTGACTTTGGACTAGTTTCCCACTTTATGTCAGAACCTGGACATGGTTTTTTTTCAGGTTGGTTTTAGAGTTGTTCCGTTTCCTTTCTTATCATTAGTTCTTCTTCTACCTGCTGTGATTTCTCGGGGGTCCAACTTGCTGCGGCCTGCTCTTCACAGGACGTTGTTCCGTTCTGGTATTCGTCCCACCACAGAGAAACAAAGTGCCGGCTGGTGTTGGAGCTGCCTCCATCTCTGTGCAGGTTCCACGGTTTCACCGCTCCCAGGAAGTGAACGATCTTGGCGCTGTGGCCGAACCTGCGGGGAGAAACAGGAGCAGCTTCTGTGGGTGGAGGGAAGCGCTGACCGTAAGGGGGACGTCCCCATGCGGAGCTGAATGAGTGGAGAGACACACTCACTGTCTGAAGGCAGGAAGGTAGCTGTACAACGAGCTACTGCTCAGGTTGTAGACGAACGGAAGGTGTTTTTGGATGTCTTCCACCGCCCAGCGGCTGAAGAACGAGTTCAGCAGACCCTGATCTCCTCCTAGCACCAACAGAAACAAAATGAAGGTCGATCAGACATCTCAAGCGGAGGGAAACCTGTTAAGAGACTTGGGACTCGGACGACCCTAAACTTGAGACTCGGACGACCCTAAACATACATTCAAAGCTTCAATAGAAAAGTTTAGATCAAAGCAGATTGTTGTGTTAGAGTGGACAAGGTAAACTTCAGACCTTCATCCAATTAAAAACCTCTGGCAGGACTTGGAAATTGCTGTTCAAAGATGCTCTCCATCCAATCTGACTGTTGAGTTATTTTGTAAAGAAGAATTGGCAAAAACGTTGAGTGTCTCGATGTGTCAAGTTGTTAGAGACAGACCCAAAACAACATGCTCTTTTACCTTTAATGCAGGAATATTTTGAAATGGCAGCAGTGTGAGCAGTAGTAACCCAGTAGTAACTATAACCCAAAGTAACCCAGTCTGTAATCTAAATGTTTTGAGCGTTGCTACCATGAGGAAAGGTTTAGTTAATCCATTTCAGACGTGGTAATGAGAAATGTCATTCTTTGGAAGTTGTGGTGTCTTGGGATCGGACTCTCTGGCCGGCCAGTTTGTATGTTTGACATCTGAAACCTCTGAGTGCAGTTACTGGACACTCGTAGCACCGCGTTACCGTCGAAGCTGCCATGCTGCAGGGCGTGATCCAGCAGCCGGGCGTGAGTCTCCATCGACGGCTTGAAGACGAAAACGCCCGAGTTGAAGCAGTCGGGCCAACCAGGATCGGGCGCTGCCGATAGCTCGTCCCTGTCTAAGAGCTCGTCCACGTTACACAGGACCTGAGGGGCAAACCATCAAAGTGTCGTCTGTTTGCTGTGGACTTACTCTTTCTTCACGTGCTGTTGACTCGCCTCGTCCTTCAAACACAATGCCGCTATCGTAGGAGATTGTTTGCTCTGACAGCACTCTCCCCTCATGTCACGTGCTCTGCTGGTCTATTTCTCTATAGTAAGTTTGTAACAGAATCCTGGTTTTTACACACTTTTGAACTTTGAGGTTCTTTTCACTTAATAGCATCTTAGCCGTTTCACCAATTGTAGCAGTTATTTTCTATATAGTGGTTCCGCATATAAACATTATAGCCATTTTTGCAGTTTCAGCATTTTTGGAGTAATTTTATATAATTTAGTAGTTTATGCTTCAGCCTTTCTAACCATGAATTTAATAATGGCCAGTACATTCATTGAAAGAAAGTGACAAATAGTCTATATCTTCAATGAGTGAACAGGTTACCATCTACTATACCATGATCCATCAGCAACCCACACAAATACTGTTTATTTCAAATATAATAGTCATATATTATTTCTTTATTGGTTTCTACAATTTGATTAAGCTATTTTAGCAGTTTTACCTTCATCAACAGATTTTTTTTAGTTGTTTTACTTTTTATTTTGAACAGTTTTTATTTGTTTATTGTTTTTTTTAGTTATTTGATTGTTGAGGTATTTGAGCTTTTTGGGCCATTTTAAGCAGTTTTACCTTGATTTTCGTTTTTTGTTTTTTCATTTTTAACATTGGTTTCCTTTTGATGTTTAACTGGTGTACACCTTTAAAGTTTTATTCTATTTTTTGCTATTTTAAATCATTTTATTGGTTTTACTGGCCATTGAGTTTGAGTTGCTTTGACAAATGTCAAACTATAATGACAAGACAAAGTTTTTCCTGTTTTCTATCAAAAAAGAAAAGTTGATAAGTCGGAATGTGGTGGTTTCCCATAGAACTTGACATCCGCATAATGCAATTTAGTTCATGTGTCCCCGAAGACTCACGAGTGTATCTGCATCCAGGAACACACATTTGCTGTACTCTGTCAGAGTCCAGCAGTGGATCTTCGTGAAGGTGATGCCGAGCTCGGGACGCCCCAGCAGGGACAGGTGGAGGCGGTCCTCGCTGTTCATCAGGTCCACCACAACGACCTTGTCGAAATCTTTGTAAAGCGCCGTCCTGTCGGAGGACAACCAACTCTTGCGTTCAACACTATTTCATTGTCTACAATGAAGATAGATCAGAGCTCCATCCCTCACCTGGTCGTCTCTGAGATGTTTGGCGTTACCATGACGACGGTGTCCCTCGTCGTCCCGTGGCGCCGTAGGCTTTTAGCCACCACTGTGGCTCCCATGCAGTAGGACTCGGTGGTGGCCAGAGTCACGAAGGCTTCTTGAGCTGGAGACGAAGATCAGAGAGTCTTCAGAGGTGAAATCTACAGCTTTTGTCGAAAAACATGCTCAGCAGAGCCCCCAACATTCAGACAAAGGTACTGACTGAACCTGAAATATTTCATAGAGGTCTATAATGTCTGAAAACGTTGTATCGGTGGCAAAAAGTAAGGAAGCTGCCTCTTTATATCTGAGGAGGAAATATGAAAATTCATTCTGGTTTTAATTACATCACAGTCACACCTTTCCTGTACAGTTTCATTCTGTCATTGGTCAGGCTACTGGTTGAAACCCCACATTTTTAATCCTACCAAAAAAAAAAATCTGGTTATCAAATAAAACTAAAATCAACCAAAAACATTTACTGCCATATAACCGAGTGAAAGCTTAAAGGAGCTGCTACAGAATAGCTGGTTATAATCCTGCAGGTTGATGACCATTTGTTCAGTAAATAGTGGAATTTGTGGTCAGTATTTTATTAGATATTTCAACACATAGTTAACCCGTCATCTGTTTATTGCTTTATTTCTCCTGCCTTTAAAGAGTTTTCGATATTTTCATCAGGTTGGAAGTTATTACTAGTGTTTTGATGTTAGAAAGGGTTAAATCAGCACTGATTTTGTAGTTCGGTGAGTTAAGCGAGTTTAAATAATATGTGAGAAGTGAGAGGACGTACCTGACATGTCTCAGATCCGCACCGTCTGCAGGATTCTCAGAGGAACACCAGGCGCATGTTTGTATCCCCAGAGGACGAAGTTTCCATCCGACAGCGCCGTCTCGTCTCATCTCATCCAGCCCCTCTTAAAAAAAAAACCTCACAGATTAGAGGCCTTCCGTTTCTGTTTGATCAACTGGTCATTCAACTGGTATGGAGCAATCTGACCTTTAGCTTTACTCACGTTGAGCAGAGGGCTCGCCTTTTTCTCTTGAACCAGGGCAACCAGCTTCGACTACATGAATAGATCAAAGAGCAAACACACAACGCTGGGAAAAAAAGGTTCATCACACAAATCTTTTAGCGAATTTAAGCAAATGTATTTTCTACAGCTGCTCAGTTCTCAACTTTGAGGGAAGAATATTTAATTCATTAAGGTTAGAATTAGCCAATACTGACATTTGAGATTAAAAAAGAAATCATATTTAAAATTGGAATACTCACATTTGCACTGTTTATATTTACAGTTAATATTTCTAATAAATGTTATTTTGTTGAATGAGGATTCTGTAGTTGATAAAAACCACACAAATCTGCTCGGTACACCTCAGTGCAGCAGGTACATGATATACTCACAATTTTCTTTGATATCTAAAATAGCGCCACCCAGAATGAATAGGATAGTTAATTAAAGTTAAATAAGGATCAAGTTAAATGCTTCAATCACCGTCAGTCATATCTTGAATTTCTCTTGAGATTATCCATCTCAAACAGAAGCATCTCAAAATTAAATTCATTTTCAACTTTCAAGTCATTTGAGGCACATTTTCAGCAGAGGGAATGCCAAAAACACTTCACATGGAACTTGTTGAAATACAGTACATGCAAGCTTAACATTGGCATAACATAGAATAAATAATTTATCATTTCGATATTAAAATACGCACACAATTTGTAGTTGTTTCTCTATAAATTTAGTCTCCACATTGTTTATTGGTCCTGTTATAGTTACTACACTAAATGGACATTTCGCGTACATACATTTCAAAACCGCCATCGGGTGGACAGAGTCAAGAACTGCAGCTCTCAGATTCTGCACTGGGATATGAAGGTGTGTCTGAGATGAACAACTTGGACCGAAGGATGATGGTGTGACGGGACGAGGGACAAAGAGCAGCAGCTTCTCTTCAAAACCTTCCTCGCTTTGGGAAAAGTCTCTGTAAGAATATCTGATTAGAATTCAGCAGGTGATGGATCCCAACAAAGCTCTCATGATGCTGTCGTCAACTATATTTCACTGTGTGTCCCATTGCTGTGTGTGCCTGTATCTGTTTTCCCTACATTATGGGGACGTGTTGTTTTAGTGGGGACACACATCAGAGAGAGAGAGAGAGAGAGAGAGAGAGAGAGAGAGAGAGAGAGAGAGAGAGAGTCATTGTACAACACTTTTAATCTTCAACTCTGACACATACACCTACATGCAATGAGAATGGTGTCAAATTACCGAAGGCACCAAGCTCAGAGAGATTGAAATGTTGACAGCTGTTTTCCAGATACTAGGAGCTGAACAGTGTCTCCTGACCGACGACAGCGTCCATCAGTGCTTCCCCAAGGTTTTCAGTAGCACCTCTATGACCAACCTGAACAGAGGTTGACAGAGAAGACACGTTTTCTCCTGATCCGAGGATGATTTGTCGAGAACACGATAAACCAGGATGGACAGCTCCATCTGTAACTTACTGCACCATCAGCTTTGTGTGTGAAGGTTGGAGGAAGAATATCCATTTGATATTTATTAGTCATCGATAGGAACAGAACTATATACGCTGCCATCAAAATGTCACTGGAAACCGTCAATAAAGTGCTCCCTGTAGAGTTGGAAAGTATCCATCACATTGGTTTTATTAAAAAAAGTTGCTTGGCTAGCTTTTTTTTTTTTTTTTTGTGTGTCTAAAATCTTTGACGTCAAAAATAATTTGGATTTAGTTCTGTCACTGTTTGGAAGTAAAGGAATTGTAATTAGCTTTCTTTGATGGAAGCTGGGAACTGAGCCATCCTTTAGGGAGATATTAATCATCTCCATAATCCAGGGCGTAGTAGAGACACACACAGCCAAGATGGAAAAAGCGAGGACATCAAGTGAAGCAGGGTTGTCCTGTCGAGCAATAACTTACCTGATGGCAACAACGTGATTCACAAAAAAAATGAATAAAAATTCAGACTTCATACACACTGGAGAATCAATACTACTGATTGTAGCCCACAAGAATATTTAATTTTCTGAGTGTTCTGGATTTTAGTTATTTTTTAGTTATTTATGGAAGGAATTAATTCTTTAAGAACCTTCATTATGGAAGCTTTTCATAAGAGTTGCAGCTTTAATACCTCCTAAACTGATACATTCATTGAAAATGGGCCAGTAAGCAAGTTAGACAAGGTTTTTGTTTCAAAGGGGCAATTTGTGGTTTATATGATGTAGAGAAACAGAATAATTCATTACATTTGGTGGCCCAGAAGGGGCCGTAATTATGGACTGAAGGCAATAAGATGCAGATTATTAGATGCACAAACAATGAACTTGCAGTCACTTTCAACATTTGCATCATCCAGCGGTGAAACAAAGCAAATTGTCAATAATCTCTCGTCACGAATACCCTTTTTTTTTCTTCTTCAGTTTATTGTTGCAGTAACTGATTTGTATTGTATTTCAGCACATCAATAGTCATGATCACTTCCTCTACTATGAGATAAATTATCAATGAATTGTTGGACCAAGATTGACATTGTGACGACTTTACATACAGTAAGAATAAGTTATAATGAGGTAAATCAACAGTTCGCGAGAGACTGTTTATTTTCAATGGCTGAGTCAGTTTGAAGACAAACTTACTTATTATCTGATATTTAAATGTACCAGAAACCTTGTCAATCCACTAAAACGTGAGAAGAACACACGTCATCCTCTTGGTTTGAGCTTCAGGAGAGTGTATCTGAGGGCCCGGCAGAAAGGTCACCTCACACACACGCGCCCTCCTCTCTTTGGCCGTTGGTCGTGGAGGCGGTGGCGAGCGCCGCCCGCAGCATCTGGATGAAGCGGTGGACGTCGGTGAAGGAGTTGTAGAGCGGCACTGGAGCAACTCGCAGCACGCTGGGCTCCCTCATGTCAGACTGAGAGAAAACGCATAACGGGGGGAAAAAACAAAACAAAGCTCAGCGTCATATTTGGACATAGAATCTTCCCTGTGCAGATTGACTGAAGTACTCACAACCACTCCCCTCTTCTCCAGCTCCTGGAAGACTCTCTTGATGGGCACGGAGAAGGACAGCGACAGCTGGCAGCCCCTCTGCTCGGGGTCCCGCGGCGTCAGGATGCGGATGTGGGGCCGGTGGGGAAAGGCCGGGTCACGGGTGAAGTAATGCTGGATCAAGTACTCCAGGTACCCCGTCAGGAGGACGGACTTCCTGCGCAGAGCGTCCATGTTGGTCTTGTCGAACACCTGCAGGAGAGCGAATACAAACCGATTCCGTTGCAGATGATATATAAAAAAAAAAAAAAAAAATTTTAAATCGGGATCATTTAAGGTGCGCTACCTCCAGACTGGCCTGTAGGGGGCAGACCAGCAGGACTGGCTGGTTGGACAGTCTGAAGCCGCTCACTCCAGGCTGCAGCTCCATCTCTAAAGACCAAAATTTAGAGCTGCGTGAGATTACAGATTTCACATGTGTGCGTCAAGCAAACCGGCGTTTACCGTTGGTCATGAGGAAGCGAGTTTTCAGGTCGTGTCCCCACCATCCCATCAGGCTGCAGCACCGTCACACACAGGAGAGCCATTATATGAGGATAGAAGAGAAATGTAGTTTTTTAAAATAAATGCATTTGTTCTCAGTTTTCAGGCGTGAAAAGTTTTGTCTCTTACGCTGGTTTGATGGTATGATTATGTTTCTCGTGGATGAACGCTCCTGCGATTCCACCGGCGCCAGAGTTGATGTACTGCACACACACATTCACAGAGGTTTCGCTGAAATACCGGAGGAGTAGAAGTCCAGGAGGAGCCGGGAGGAACTGACCTTGTAGGAGCACCAGCAGGCAAAGTCCACGTCCCAGTCGTGCAGCTTCAGCACCACATTCCCGGCGGCGTGGGCGCAGTCGAAGCCGACGTAGCAGCCCTAGAGGAAGAGGAGGGGTTTGTTTTTGGTTATCTGTAATCTCGTGAAGGTGACGTCTGGTGTGTCACGCACCTTCTTGTGGCCCGCCGCGGTGATGGCGGGCAAGTCGAACTTCTGGCCGGTGTAGTACTGAACGGCGCTGAGCATCACCACGGCGATGGAGTCGCCCTCTTTCTCCAGGACCTTCAGGATGTCCTCCGTCCTCAGAGTGTCCTCCCCCTGAGAGGACACACAACAGTCTTTGATAGATTTCAATTATCTGAACGAACAAATGTTCATTTTCTAAAACATTCTATTTTCTTGTTTTATTTCTGTGCCAAATTTCCCTGTGGCCTTTTTTATATTTTCTCTGAATGATAAGTTATATGTAAATTTATCCATTTATTTTCTGTGTTTTCATATTCATCCATTCAGTACTTTTCTCAATAATTCATTATGGGTTTCACTGATTTCCATTTTTGTATGTAGCTAGATCTAAATGTAGATATTTTATTCTTTTCCTGTGTATATTCAATTATTAAATATGATTATTTTCAATGTAATATACATATATAATGTTATATGTATATATAATAGATATACAATATATATAATATCTGTATATAATATAAAATATTTTTTGTCTGCTCAATCATATACTTTTAAAGTTTTTTATTCATGATTTATTTCCATCTGATTATACATTTTCTTTAATTTAACCACTTTTTTGATGCATTTATTTTCTTGATTTTGACTCTCTCAACTCCAGCCCGACTTGTAAAGTAAGAGAATATGTTTGATTGGATCACAATACATTTTCATGTCAGATCTGCTTCTTTCGGCCACGTTTTCTTGAAATAAATGTGGATGTGTGAGGAGGAGCCGTCACCTTTCGGGGCGACAACAGCAGGAGACTCTTCTTAGGATCAAATCCTCGCAGGACGACCTGAGACTCCGCAGCGTACTGGACACAAACGCAACAAAACAACTTCATGAAAAACTCTGAAAGTGAAACGCTTCAGATGGTTTATGAAACAAAAGGAAAAAAATCCACAAAAAGATGGAAAATCACCTTAAAAAACCAGCACAAAATTATCATAAACAAGTGTGAAACGTTCATTTAAAAAACAGCATATTACCACGAAGGTTTGCAGGAGTTTGACGAAGAAACATAAAAGGGATCAAATAGAAAAGATGCAACATGAATGAGACACGAAGGGGACATGAAACAACCACAAAGTCACAAAGTTATTTAAAAAAAAAATAAAAATTACTCCAAAAAAATGACTCAAAATGAAAAAAAAAGAACCACAAAAACACTTGAAACCACTCGTAAGAAGACTAAATTAGTCCAGTCCGACACAAAATAATCATAAAAACATGTGAAACAACAACTAAGACGTAAAACAACTCGTAATTGAGACAAAATAACCACAAAGGAAACAGAATTACTCAAGTAATACACAAAATGACTCTAAACAACACAAAATAACCACAAAAACACGCAAAACAACTAGAAACAATGTAAAAGAACTCCAAAAAGAGACAAAATAATCACAAGAAGATACAAATGGAAATGACACCAACATAAAAAAGAGAATGAACTACGGTACTCCAAAAAGACATAAAACGGCTCCAGCAAGACACAAATCAACACCAAAATAACACAACCACAGAAAGACACAAAATTTGCAGAGCATAATGATAAAATGACGTGGATGGAGAAAAAAAAAAAAAAAAAAAAAACTCCACAAAATCTCCTCAGACATATTAACAAGAAGCAAAAAAAAATGTAAAAATGAAAAAAAATTAGAAAACGGAACAAAAACAGACCCAATAGACAGGAAATGATGAAAGTTATCAGAAAGGGAAAGGACGTGGATGTAAATGTTTGTTCCTCACGTGGTCGGAGGGGAAGGCCTTGTCCTCCAGGAGGATCTTGTGTCGGGCGGCGGTGGGTTTGTAGAAGGAGAGCTGCGGACGGACGACAGCACAGGTTGGAGGAGACATTCCTCGGGCGGTAAAGAGGCGGGCGGACGGTGGCGGGTTCTCACCATCAGGAGGTGCAGGTTCACCGTCAGGCCGTTCATCAGAGCCACCTCCTCGGCTTTAGCTCCTGCGGGAAGCAACAGACCCACACAACCAGGTGGAGGACGGACATTTGTAGAAAGACGTGATTTATTCTTGACAATAAAAAGGTATGCGTGTATTTTTTTGTGCGTGTGTGTGTGTGTATGTGCATGAGCAAACATTGCAACACTCCAATTATAAATGTTGATGAACACAAAGGAGAGTATTAAAATGTACTTCTTTACTGAAGTCAGAGTTAAAGTATAAGGCTTCTGCACAACATTCTTCGGTGTGTCTGTGTCTGTGTGTGTGTGTGTGTGTGTGTCTGTGTGTGTGTGTGTGTACACTTTGGACTCCACAGAAAGTAAAGTGCAATGACCCGACACGTAAGAAATCATGTTTAACTTTTAAACGATGTTGCAAAACATGTCTGAATATTCTCTCTCTCACACACAAACACACACACACACACATACACATACACACACACACACACACATACACACACACATACATACACACACGCACGCACACACACATACACACACGCACACACAGAGTCTGGACTGTTCAAGATAACTGTATGTATCCAGGCTGCGGCAGAAGCAAGTCTTCCATATCTGAGGTCAAAGGTCAGCTGTAATGCAATCAAAAAGACAGGATTATGTTTGACTGAACTCAATTTTTGCTCCTCTGTAGGTTGGATGTATCCTCTGCAAAACAAACAAACACTTTCTGTCCAAGACTTTCTCCCCCAAATCCTCCCAAACTACTCAAAACGATGTAGTACATATGCCAGGCCTATAGGGGGCTCCGCCATAGAAATAGACCAAAAACAAGGAAGAAATCATGAAAAAAGATTCTCGTAATCCAGAAAATCCAACATCTCGCCGCATGATGACGTGGATGAACAAAAACCGATGGTTGCATGAAACGGCGTCGCCGCGTGGACGGTCAAATATCTCTTTGAGTATTTCTTACCCACGATGTTCGCCATGAGCTGCTCGATGTTGTTCTCGGCCCAAGCCCAGGGCCGCGGCCCACTGGTGTGGCCGTGCACGCCACTGAAACAACGCAAAAAACGTTTAGCATCGATACGCTACAGGCGTCCTCGTTTCGAGGCTACAATGAGACGAAGGCGTTCGCGGGTTTTCTTGAGATACTAAGAGGAGAACACTTTGTGGTTTTGATAAGACGAGGAGGAACTGCTTGTTCAGAGATATAAGAAGGGAACATTTCACTGCCTTTTAAGAGATATGAAAAGTGGAAACTTTTTCCAAAAGATAAAAAAAAAAAAAGAAGAAGATAAAACGTTAAGGAATTTTGCAAAAAGGTTTCTTGATATGAATTAAAGTCAACAGTGTTTTAGAGATATTTGCAGTTTTTATACAGAGGAAATTAATAAAACTGGAGGTATTATTAATACCTTTTAATAATACCCATTAATAAAACCTCAATAGGTATTCGGGACATGAAGAGGAGACGGTTTTCAAAAGACGATAAAACAAAAATTGGAAACAACCACAAAAATACATAAAACAACTTCCAAAGACACAAAATTGGAACTCCAAAAGATACAAAGGCACAAAACCCCACAAAACGACCACTAAAAGACACAAAACAACTGCAAAAAGACACAGAACAACCACAAAACAACCACAAAAAAAAACAAAAAGACACAAAACAACCACAAAAAGACACAAAACAACCACTAAATGACACAAAACAATTGCAAAAAGACACAAAACCACCACAAAAAAAGGTTTGCCATACTTCTACTCGTACTTTATTGATAGTAACAAAACCAAAACAACCCCAAAATGACACAAAACGACACTAAAACACAAAAAA